>CM046855.1:52235080-52466207 GCA_025617745.1 Heliocidaris erythrogramma | reverse complement strand
TATGTTCCAAGACATTTGATCTACAAGTACAAGTACAAGTACAAGTACAACCATGACAAACTACAAAGTACTACTATTGACTATTAATTATTATTGTTTGTTAATTGAAATAATTGCAAGTATTATCGTCAATCATATGCCAATTATTAAATCTAGTTTTTTTTTTTTTTATTTGTTTTTTCTTTTTATCATATTTATCAATTTCACTATGTCTACAGCTAGACGTTCAGCTGATATTCTGCAGTTCTCATACTACATTCTACAATTATGGCTGGAAGAATGGAGATCATCATATGTCTTCTGCGAAATGACCTTCGATACCATGACAATGAGGTAATGAGAACCAGGGCTATGGTGTGGTGACAACCCCCCGCCTCCCCCTTTCCCGACCAGTCCTGTGCAAAATTTATGTCAATAGATCCTTACTTGTCTGCAAATATGACAAACTGTAACATATGTTTTGATATTTTTTTTGCAGAATAGTTAGCAAATTTTGTGGGACAAAGTCAAAGTATTCTTGAGAAACCCATGATGAAAAAAGGTAAACTTCTGACTGGAGAGATAAAGCCAAATAAAGATTAGCACACGCTTGATTTTCAAAATGATAAGTAAAAGTTGTAATGTGTCTAATAAACTCCCAAGGCAAGAGTATGTGTACATTTCGACTGCCCTTTTCAGTAGTGGATAATGGTACAGTCTCAGCTCAGCAGACTTTTGCTCTGTTCTCTCCACATTAAAGGTTGCCACATGTGATGAAATGATATCTATATATTCCACAATAATGTCTACAATATTTCAAGTTTCTCTTTGGCTTTAATACAAGAAGAATGCAAGTAATATCACACCATCTTGAACTGAAATAAGCAAATCAATTTAAAATAATTTATTGATTCAGTCAGGCCAATATTTATTATTTTCTTCTTATTTTTTTAATGGTAAAGAACCTTTCGTCACAGTCTGTTGGTATCCATTGATCTGCAGGTTCTTTTCTGGGCTCACAGGAATGCAACTAATGTCATACCACTCTACTGCTTTGACCCTCGTCACTACAAAGGAACACATCACTTCGGGTTCCCAAAGACGGGTCCTCATCGCCTCAAGTTCCTTCTGGAGAGTGTGAGAGATCTTAGGTCAACCCTTCAATCAGTTGGAAGGTATATAGAAGATTGGAAGTAAAACTGACGAAGAGGGATCTAGATTCTCATGCTTTTAGTTTTACATATATGTTTGTGGTTGTCAAATCCATCTGAAAATATTTCAATTTAACTTTATAATGAAAAACAAAAGTTTGATAAATTCACCCAGTTGTAATGAAAATGGTGTGTCATTAATGTTTTCCTCTTTTTTAGGCTTGATTCTAATACCCTGTTGCTGTAGCTCATAATTAGATTTTAAAATTCATGTATGTAATAATATACAGTATGAAAATTCATTTTTGCAGCCTCATGGCTAAATTACAGTAAACTTATTGAAAATCTCAGTAATTCTAAGATGAAATTGAGTTTGGGTTTGGGATTGGGTTTTCTTTTACTGATACAAAGGCATCCAAATAACACTAAAATCTATAGAAGCCTGTGTTTTTCCTCTTTGTAATACAGATGTGAGATTTATACTTACACTTCACTTGTTAAAAAGTCTGAAATGATCTAAATTTAAGACATGGCCTTTCCATCATTTGCTTATCAGTGGCTTGGTAGTTAGGAGTGGTAACCCAGAAGATGTAGTACCTCAGTTGATCCAGCAGTTTGGCCAAGGTGAAGTAGCTGCTGTTGCTTTCCAAGAGGAGGTGAGGTGGTCTTTCAAATTGGTATTCATTAATTTTTGTCATCCACTACCTTGAACTATTATTCTTTTTTTTTAATTCTTTTTTTAATATCTGCAGAAAGTTCTGGCAAACATACTTTGTATTAATGTATTTTCACATTTATCACCAACACTATCCTTATGTGCACAATGGATGGTGGGGAGAGTAAGAGAGCTTGAATGAATGGAAAGATAGCTCAATAGTTCAATAGATACGAAAGAGAGAGAGAGATAGATGGAATGATAGATAGATGGGGGGTGGGAGTTTCTGGTATTTTTTCAATTCGGGAACCCGACGATTTTTCGGGCGGGTTCCCGGTTACCCGAAAATCATATAACACAAATTACAAGCTTATATTTACCCCTAAGAAGCTATTAACACTGGGAAAAACTCCTTCGTGTTTGGCACCTGAAATAAACAATTCAAGGGAAAAAAGAGACTGGGAAAATCGTGGGCGCAAGACATGATATTAGGCCTAAGCCTCCTAAATTTAATCCATAGAAATCATCGATAATAATCATGCCAGCGCCTTAGCCTTAGGTAAATAACGGTCAACAGTCCCTTGCACATGTTTATCCAAAAATATACACACATGAACTTGAAAGGAAGGGAAATACAATGAAATCTCAAAGAAAAACTTGTTTGAGACGATGATCATGATGATTCTTTATAATTTTGCACGAGCAGCCCTTGGGAATTTTGACATCTGATCGTAAAGAGGGCCGCGAGGAGGCACTTGTAGACAAACTTCACGCGTAGTATCAATTGATGTCCCTGACGAAAATGGCGAGCTTTCTCTGCTACAGTCCTCATACACACATACGTGTACACTTGTAATTCCCCACGCACGATCAACGATAGTTTCCTTCTCAAACAACTCATCGCGCCGCGTCAATTATTGAAATTCACACACACACATACACACACTTCATGTACGACAGTCTACTGATATTCGTAAATGTATGCTAGTCCGATCTCTCTTCGTATACACACAGACACGCTCATCAGATCATGCTTCTTTTATTTAGAATTTAGAAAGTGCAAGTTCATAAACGAAAACTGAAAACAAGATTTTTATATTTTTTCCTTTTTTTTGGGGGGGGGGGATAATCATTTCTTTCTGACTCTCTCTCTCTCTCTCTCTCTCTCTCTCATAAATGACAGGGTTTATTTTAAAGAAAGGGTTAAACTGCTTTGCCTGAATTTTAAAAAAATGCGTAGTGTATTAGCGTTTAGACAATAACCCTTATAAGTTATAACCCGTCCCTCAACGTTACGGCCCCACCCCTTCCCCCACGTGATGGAGATCGGAGACAATAATTAATAAATGAAACAAAGGAAACATGCATAGATGTCTTCTCAACAGTCAAGTAGTCAACAGGTAACTTTTCATTATGACATTTTCGTTGTGCATGTACATGTAAATAAAGACGTTCTTTCAAAGGACTAAATGCAAAACAAAGAAAAGCTGGTATGTGTTTTCTGTCATTGGCATGATCTTCATAACCATCATATCATCATCATAACATCATTATATCATCATGATTCATGATGATCGTCATCATAATCATCATCAAAGACATCATCATCAATCATTATCTTGATAATCATATCGTCAAAGCAATTATCAATATCATCTTAACACCGTATCGTCATTAACTCATATAATCATCAATTCACCATGATCATCAAAACCATCATCTCATCACATCATCATAGCATCATTATCATATCATCATGACGATCATCATCATAATCATCAAAGACATCATCATCATCATTATCATCTTGATAATCATTATCGTGAAAACAAGTATCATCATCATAAAAAAATATCAAAAAATATCAAGCCAACCACTTCATCCCTGCCCGACCGTAACTTCATCCTTTTACGCACATGCAGTTCCCCTTTGATATTCGATCTGTTTATACGAAGCGCCTTCGCGCCCAATGCCGCGGCGGTGTGAATTAAGGATCAAAGGAACGGGGAGGAAAAAAGGCGCAAACCTTCATTGGCTGGTTGGCATATTTTGCACATGTCATGACTTGTGGTCATCAAATGAGGTCACAAGCCCAATTTTATGAATGAAATTCTTGATCGTGCGCACTCTAGACAGCCTTTGCTTCCCATGCCTTGTTTTTCACTTTCGCATGAATGAAGGATATTATTTTGGATATATCGCCATGGATATAATCTGATTTTAGTAATTTCGAATTTATTAATTGTGTGCTAAAGTTTCAGGAATTGTGACAGTGCCAAATCGTGCTCGCGCTTAATCTTGTTGATCTGTTCATGTACGAGTCATATTCATGAATGAGATGCCGCGTGCGAGTATGGAGCGACGGTTGATGTTGAATATGGATGAGTTTGTAAGCTTTACGCCCGTTGATCGCTCACGACTACGACATATTGTTTACTCCCAATAAGGGGGAAGGGCATTCAAATGCAAATTATGTTATGGGTTCGATGAACCAATGAGCATGCAGTCTCTGAATCGCGGCTGTGGGCTTTGCTGTCTGTGTATACGAATGTGTAAGGTTTAAGGGTGATGTGTTATAGTAAGTTGAACGAATCGAAAGCGCATCACTGCAGTGGGGCGCTACATGTACAAGTCATATTCATGATGAGATGCCACGTGCGAGTAATCCGAGTATGGAGCGACGGTTGATGTTGAATATGGATGAGTTTGTAAACTTTACGCCCGTTGATCGCTCATGACTACGACATATTGTTTACTCCCAATAAGGGGGAAGGGCATTCAAATGCAAATTATGTTATGGGTTCGATGAACCAATGAGCATGCAGTCTCTGAATCGCGGCTGTGGGCTTTGCTGTCTGTGTATACGAATGTGTAAGGTTTAAGGGTCATGTGTTATAGTAAGTTGAACGAATCGAAAGCGCATCACTGCAGTGGGGCGCTACATGTACAAGTCATATTCATGATGAGATGCCACGTGCGAGTAATCCGAGTATGGAGCGACGGTTGATGTTGAATATGGATGAGTTTGTAAACTTTACGCCCGTTGATCGCTCATGACTACGACATATTGTTTACTCCCAATAAGGGGGAAGGGCATTCAAATGCAAATTATGTTATGGGTTCGATGAACCAATGAGCATGCAGTCTCTGAATCGCGGCTGTGGGCTTTGCTGTCTGTGTATACGAATGTGTAAGGTTTAAGGGTCATGTGTTATAGTAAGTTGAACGAATCGAAAGCGCATCACTGCAGTGGGGCGCTACATGTACAAGTCATATTCATGATGAGATGCCACGTGCGAGTAATCCGAGTATGGAGCGACGGTTGATGTTGAATATGGATGAGTTTGTAAACTTTACGCCCGTTGATCGCTCATGACTACGACATATTGTTTACTCCCAATAAGGGGGAAGGGCATTCAAATGCAAATTATGTTATGGGTTCGATGAACCAATGAGCATGCAGTCTCTGAATCGCGGCTGTGGGCTTTGCTGTCTGTGTATAACGAATGTGTTATAGTAAGTTGAACGAATCCAAAGCGCATCACTGCAGTGGGGCGCTACATGGATTTTTCATTGAATGGATTTTTCATTTAATGGCTGGTCGACGATGAGTAATCATTAAAATACTTATTTTCGGGAAACGGGCATGTAATATTTTGACCCGGGACTCGATGCTCTCGGGCGGGACTCGGGTACCCGGTTTTTAGTCCCAGCACTAATGGCAAGGTAAATGGATAAGATGAGAAGGTGCTGTCAATGCTACACCAGTGTGCTGCAATTTGCCCATAGCCAGTGTAAGCACTCAGCAACATGTGCAACTTCAGTAGTAATATTTCATTTGTGTACATTGCATATATACGACATAATGTATAGTACAATGTCCCCATGCATTTGAAAGTGTGTTATGGAATCTTATTCTGACTTTAGCAGGATCCAATTATTGTCATTATTTTTTACTTCGATCTTTAACGTTAAATACATCTTTGAAAAAGAATTTTCTATAATGTTTAACATGACATTAAAGTGATTTGGTAACTTTGTAGAGGCCTGATAAAATCTGAGCTGCCTGGCCATACTTGCTATCAGTGTATGTAATATGGTGTAAAAATGAAGCCCAGGGGGAAAAAAGAACTTCAAAATCATCATATCCTTCACAAAAGTAAACATATGCAAGTGACCGGATATACCAGACTCATTTCCCCCCATAGACTCAGTGTTAGACTAAAGCGTATGGCCATACGCTTTCGTAAATGGGAGTATTCAGTCATAGATATCTTAATAATAGCATTATATATTTGAAAACCTTTTTATGCCTGGCTATTTATTTATCCTTCTGAACATCATTATACAAGACAGATATCAAAATTCAACAATTTATTAAATCAAGCCTCCACCGTAAAGTTACCAAATCCCTTTAATATCCTCAGATAACGCGTGAGGAGCTGGATGTAGAGGCTGGCTTACATCAATCTTGTTCCAAGCTTGGTGTCCATCTTAAGAAGTTCTGGGGATCCACTCTCTACCATAGAGAAGATGTGCCATTTAATCCACAGGGGTGAGTGTCAGATATTTTCAAAAAGAATTTTATGAGCAACTTTCACTGTAATCAAATGCTTTCTGAAGCTCCCTACTGCTACATTATATAACATAAGTACATGTTTTTTGAGATATCAGTGTCTCATCCTCATTCTGTATCAATATGATTTGTAGTACAGTGGAAGCTCATTATAAAGAGCTCTGATATAACAAATTCTTAATACTGTTGCATGTTGCGTGAAAATATAACAAGCTCTGATTGGCTGTCTAATGATAATGGTAAATTAGGCTTATTGCCAGCCAGTTTATGTAGCAACGGGATGATCGCTGAAATAATACAAGCGTCCTCACAAACTCTTTCTGTCAATTTTTATGGTTTAAAGGTCCTCGTTATAGTGAGTTTCCACTGTACTCTTACATAAATCTTTAATCTGTGTACTTGATGCAGGAACAATTAGGCCTATGTGCTGAGCTTAATATACCCGAAGACAGGTCATGTGTAGGAAAAATCTTTTGCCTCATTGTGTAAACTTCATTAAAGAGGGTCCAATATCACTGGATACATGCAAGTGACTACTGGCAGATTTTACATCCCTTTTGGCTTATAAATTTTCTGATGCTTATGTTAGCATGGTACAGGTTTTATAGATGGGTGGTGTGGATTAATTTTTTTATTGTTGTCATTCTTAGGGTGCCTAACGTGTATACAGAATTCAGGAAGAAGGTGGAGAACAGATCTCATGTTAGACCACCCATCAAGATGCCAAAACCACTGAAAGGTCTCCCACAAGGAATAGATGAAGGAGACATTCCTGCATTCTCATCCTTTGGTTTGAAAGGTAGGAGGTACATGCTTCTGTTCTTGCCCTTGTTTTTCTCTGTAGCTTCCAAGCTGTGCCAAACCCATATTTCTTTAATATGAGCGAAAGCAGATCGGAGAGGGTGGAGGGGCAGCTGCCCCCTCCCCTCTTTTGAGAAGAAACTGACTTGTTGAAAGAATAAATTACTCCTACCCCATCTGAGGACCTTGGATAGGGCTGGTGGTATTTGCCGAGGACAAATTTAGATATTCAAATATATTGGTACCCCCTTTTTGAAAATCCTGGATATGCTCTTGTATTTGACAAACATTAGTGTTTCTTGACCCCTAGGCAATATTCTTTATAGGATATTTGGTAGTGAATAAAGAAAGGGAGGGACAGGACAGTTGACCAGGAAGTAAATAGATGGGTAACAGTCCAGGTCATTTTCAGAGGGGTATTCTTCAGAAAGGGTACATTTCCAGGATGGGAGAGAGTCAGGAAGCATAAATGCTGTGTGGGCTTGATGTCTAAATATGGCATTAATTTCTGTATTCTTTATTATGCCATTCTGTTGTATTTCCTAACAGACCCAGGTTCTGATTCAAGAACAGCATTCCCCTTTCAAGGTGGAGAGAGCACAGGTCTTGCCAGAATTGAGGACTACTTTTGGAAAAGTGTAAGTGTATAACCTCTCTTCTCGTCTGTTTTAGGGTCCATTTTTAATTCATCATAAGTTGTAGTGCTCCAAGAAAATGAACCTTCTTTCTGGCTGAGTTTTCAGTTGAAATTCAGTTAAATTTACTCTCAAGTCAAACTAAGGAGTTCCTTGGTCACATCACATCCATTTCTGTAACTGAAAATATCTTCTTCTGTGTTTTGTCTTGCTTTTAAACAAAACAGGACTGCATTGCAAAATACAAAGAAACCAGAAATGGCCTCATTGGTTCAGAGTACTCCACAAAATTTGCTGCATGGTAAGTTGAAATGTAGATTAAAAGATTGTTGGTAAACCTTTAATATTTAAAGAAGTTATTATCCCTGTATGGTAGTATAGAGAATGTACTGTGGATGAAATTTACACTCTGAATGCTTCACTGGTTGGGGCAAAGTTTTTTTTTAAAAACCACTGCATTGATGAAACAAAGGTCTTAGGTGGAACTGCTATTCGTATATTAAAGGGTGAATAATTTTTGTGCTTGAAGAGATAATGAATATACATATCAAAAACTCTAGTGGACAAAGCCTACACAAGTCAGTGATGAATAACACATGGCAATTTGAAGTGATGAAAAATCACCCAGCTTCTTGGGCAGCTGGTCCATTGGGGTTCTCCATGTTTCATTTATATCTTGCATATATTTTGTTCCATGCATGTTATCAGCTGATCGGAGATGGTTTAGTATCCATTTGATTCCAATCTTCAGTGGGATGAAACCTTACTCCAAGGTTCAGTTAGGAAAATGGACAAAAGAGTGTCTGACATCCACAGTTACCACAGCTGATACACTCACACACATGCAAGGTTACTGTAGATAACCTTGCACTTTGTACCTTCATACCGCGATGAATGAATTGCCTCTCATGGCAAGTGTGTGATATTTTGCACATATGTTTGCTGGAAAGGAGCAAGATCGCCGGACAAAAAAAGCCTGAAAATTTCACTTTATCAAGATGATAAAGATCCTAGTGAAGAATCTGGAATGAAATTAGATTTTCTGTCAGCCTAAAATGTAGAAGGAAGTATTTCTCAATATTTTGCTGATTATATAGGTGTTTTTACCTCTTCAACTTAGAGGTCGTGACCACCACCAAAATTGACACAGCCCCACATAGTGATGGTTCTGTGAGTGCAGCTGATAGGAACATAGAGAGCTAGAAAGAAAAGATTGAAGCCAATGTGAGTTCTAATTCTCAATTGTTTATTTCTGATCATCTTCAGTTTGTCTGACATTTTGTTTTACAATTCATGAATTTTTCAGGTTAGCACATGGCTGTCTCTCACCTAGGCAGATCCATGCAGACGTTAGGAGATATGAGAAGGAAAGAACCGAGAATCAGTCTACATATTGGTGAGTATTTGATAATGTATTCAGTCTTTTCATTAACCCATTCAGTTGCCAACAGGAACTGGGTTGTCACTGTGTTAAGCCTATGGGAAGATGACAGTGCAGCAGTCCATTGGTAAAGGATCAAATCTACCAGCTGGAAGTGATAAATGTCAAGTACATGTATTATGAAATATTGAACCTGTAGCATATCTTGAGTTCTGGGCCCCATTTCATAAAACTTAATATCAATAACAACTGACACATATCTATGACAAATTTGCTCTCTGCCAATCAGATGCAAGTATTTCAGTAGTTTATAACTGTTATTGTAACTTGTCATAGATATCAAGTGATGGAATCACAGTTTAAGAGAGACTGAGTGACTTGAGCGAATTCTGAATTGTATACCATGTTATAGAAGATTGTTGGACCAACAAAAGTTAAACTATCAAAAACTTGCTTGAAATTGCAGTTTGCATTTAGCACATATATGTGTATGAGACAGTGTATTTTTTTTTTTAAGGATTACTCTGATTTCCTCCTCTGTCATGGCTCATTACTTTAGCTAACTACATATTGTACCAAAATCCAAAATTGTTTGGTAGATTTCATGTTGTAGTCTTGAACATTACGTTTTGTTTGATTCTGTGAGAATATATGTCCTTTATTTCCCATAATTCGTATTGAATAACTTATTGTGCAGATTTCATGAGAATGGAGCATTATCTCCCTCTTGTTTTCTATTTTTATCGAGTTGTCCTCATGTGAGTTCTCCTCATGTGAATATGTTACAATGTTAAATCACTTTAATTGATTTTGTAGTGATTAACATATCTTTTGTTTCTCCATTGCTTTGCAATTCAGGGTGATATTTGAGCTGATATGGAGAGATTACTTCAAGTTTGTTGCTCTGAAGTTTGGAGATCGAATGTTCTACTTAAGTGGTGAGTTTCTATAGGCTTGTATGTGTAGCCTTTTGAGCGGCCTCTATTTACAGGCTACATAGGTTGAAATTACTTTTTATTTATTGAGAAATGCATCATTCATCAACATACAATGTATGTACAAATTTCATCATTGTTCCCATTTCTTACTGCAAGATCCTGTCAAAAATTATTAATTAATATAATTAATGCTGTGAAATCTACCAGTGAACATTATCTTTCATCCATTGAGCTAATAAACCAGAGGCGGTATTCAAATCAAAACGTGCATTAGCAAGCCGACTTTTAAGCAAAATACTTACTGATATCCATTGTGACGTCACAAACATGCGCAATAAATGTGTCACAGTAGATGTGCGCTGATATCATTTACTTTTGCGCAGCTTATGCTAGTCTGCGTAAGTGTGACAGCCACATACCTGCCAATCAAGTAATTGCTTTAGGTCTGCTAGGGCGCTGTCTTAGACTTAGGGTAAACTACTCAGCCAGATGAACCAATTGAATACCAAAATTGCTGAGGTATTTTATCTCAGCAGAAAACTAGGTGAACTACCGGTACTCATATTTCTTTATTTTTTCTTAAGTATTGAACTGCATATGGGCCCTATTTACTAAACAATTTTAATTATGCCTCCGCCCACCGAAGGTGGGTGCCGGAGGCATTATGTTTTCGGGTTGTCCATCCGTCCGTCCGTCCGTCCCACTTTTCGTTACCGCGATATCTGAAGAATCATTTGAGGTAGGAACCTCAAACTTGGTACTAGTATGTATCCCCATACGAAGATGAACTGATTAGATTTTGGGGTAAGTAGGTCAAAGGTCAGAGGTCACAGGTCAATTTACATGAAATTATATGAAATTACTGGTTTTTAGCACCGTTACCTTGATATCTCAAGAACTGTTTGAGGTAAGAACTTCAAACTTGGTACTAGTATGTATCCCCATACGAAGATGAACTGATTAGATTTTGGGATAAGGAGGTCACAGAGGTCAATTTACATGAAATTACATGAAATTCTTGGTTTTTAGCACCGTTACCGCGATTTCTGAAGAACTGTTTGAGGTAAGAACTTCAAACTTGGTACCAGTATGTATCCCCATAGAAAGAGGAACTGATTAGATTTTGGGGTAGGTAGGGCAAAGTTCAGAGGTCACAGAGGTCAATTTACATGAAATTACATGGAATTACTGCTTTTAGCACCGTTACCGCGATATCTCAAGAACTATCTGAGGTGAGAACTTCAAACTTGGTACCAGTATGTATCCCCATAGAAAGATGAACTGATTAGATTTTGGGGTAAGTAGGTCAAAGGTCAGAGGTCACAGAGGTCAATTTACATGAAATTACATGAAATTACTGGTTTTTAGCCTCGTTACTGCGATATCTCAAGAACTGTTTGAGGTAAGAACTTCAAACTTGGTACTAGTATGTATCCCCATAGAAAGATGAACTGATTAGATTTTTGGGGTAAGTAGGTCAAAGGTCACAAGTTGCAGGTCTCAGCGGCCAATTTACATGATATTAATGCAGTTTTTGGCTACATTTCCACGATATCTCAAGAACAACTGATTATATTGCTTTATAGTCAGAGGTCAATTAGTAATATAGGATTTTAGTGTTTTAAATCACAATTTCGCAATAACCATTTGATGAATGCGCATCAACTATATTATACTTGTAGGTGATCAGGAATTATGTGAATACAAGCGGAGGCATATTGAAGACACAGTCGTATCTTGTTTATTCATGTTTCTCTCCAGATTTGCTTGTTATTTGGGAATGCCTGCTTTGCATAAAGGCATCTTTACGTGCAATCATTTTGCATACATAAGTTATTGCAATGTCTGACAAGCCTCCCGCAAGCTTTAGAATTGTCTAAACAAACTTTTGTTCAAGATATATGCGTAAAATTAGTATAATCAGATCAATAGACCGCTTCGGTAATGTATGCAAATTTTATACATACCTTTCAAACAAAGGTGGTTCTTGACAACCTGAAAGCTTGCCGGACATAGCAACAAGTAATGTATGCAAACTGGATTCCAAGCATTGAGGCTTATTTATAAAAAGCAGGTTAAAGTAGAACGTTGATGATTTTAAATATTGGCTTAATACTTATTATTGCATAGATGGCATAAATTAAACAAGGTTATCCAAATTCAACGCTTGGAAACATTTGAAGTAATGATTATTATCAATTATAAAACGGTAAAATACAGCCCCCGATATAGCAGCTGAAGAGCTCCTCGAACGCTGCTGAGATATGTGACGACACACCCTGGACCAGTCCTGTCTAAGCAGACGATGTCCCATAACATCTTACACATTTTTCAGAGCCTATTTTGTCATCTCCTCTTCACTTATTTCTCTTCCTTCACTAGCGTCAGTCTTAATGTTAGTCTGTTGCCTCACTCTTAAAGGGAAATTAACCTCAGCGTATGAATTAGCTTATTTTGAATGGTGTAGTATATGCCTCTTATTTGATACATGCAATTTCATGAAAAAAACACAGGATATAGATATAAATCACTATTTTCCAGCCAAGTTATCGTCTGCTAGCAATAATAAGGGGGCTGCCATTACTTTATGTGTACACGAACATATTTTTCATCCCAAGTAAAATTTCCTTCATCGTTAACTTGTAATTGATTTTTAGAGGACAAATATATATTAGATAAAGTCACATATTCTGAAATGTAAGTTTAGTTTTATATATTTTTTAAAAGGTCTTAATTTGTTCATAAAAAATATACTTCATAAAAAATATACGTCAAGGACGGAGAATTGACGTCAAGGACGGAGACAATCGTAACAATACCAAAACAAAGCGAGGAATCTGCTTTACAGGATGGCTATTAGAACTCATGGGTCGTCAATTATCTAGGCCCATGGCCAATAACAATCGTAATACAATCAGAACAAAGCGACGTATCTGTTGTAAAGGTAGGCTATTATCAATGCATATGGTACCTAATGATCCGTGTCATGCACAAAATGGCAGCCTCCATGGAAAGACGTAGCAGACAATAGGTGCATCTAGAATATCACGTGGGGTTAATTGTCCTTTAACTTCGTGTATGGTATTATTTTGATGAAAAATGCAGCGTTAAAAAAATAAAGGAATCAGTCACTTGTAAACAAAATAAGACGCCATTGTATTTTCAGCTGCTTGCACCGGGGCATGTTCGGCGTTTCAAGAGGGAACGAATACCATCCTGCTATTATTCGGAGGGCTTTTCAATTTGAAAGTGGGGTTTATTTCATTGATCATTGACCCTTCTCCTGTGTATTTACAATCAAACGGTTTTAGCTATCAGAATCAGTTTCACTTTCCCTTTATAATGGTGTGAAATAAGGTCATGTTTAAATACACCAAACTCTTTATAATTTGATAAATAATTGCATTGCAATTACGTTCATTCATTATAGGACGTCGTCTGCTTAAGCAGGATCGATCCCGAGTGTGACGACATCAAAACATCGCTATATTTCTGGCGAATCCTCGGATATTCCAGATGCTGAGAAGAGCTTTTATTTGTGTTGTTTTTATAATCATCAGATACGCAGTTGACATAAAACTTATACGATTGCCATCTGTAAGCTTCCCAGTTTCTAGTGATACATTAATTGCCATATTTGTGATTTTCTTTGAATAGCTACTTTAATGGAATAGCTCGTCACTAGGTGCTCAGAGTAGAAATGTGCATAAATTCGAATACATTACTGAACCGGTCGATTGCACTAGATAGCAGGCGGTCAGAGTCAGACAATAGTCAAATTCGCACACTCTTGCCTAATAGCAAAATATTATAGTCACCTGTTACAATGTATTGTATTTCAATAGCTGAAATGCAAATTACTTACAATAGTTGTTGCTAGAAGGGAAAAGCATGGCTTGCCTGCCCTAACAGGATGTATTTTATGCAATTTGCATCCTGACTATTAAAGTACCATTATTCATAACAGGTGAATACAAAAATTTGTCACTGGGCACTTGAAAAAGATGTAGGCATTCAATGTGAATGCATTACGAAAACGGCCTATTTGTACATGTACTTTCATATCACCAAACAACAACTGATTTGATAGACATAAAGGAAAATAAATGACTTTGTTAATATGATATATACCCAAAATTACTGTCAGTGTTTTATTTTCAGTTGTGCTATGATGTGAATTACTGTTTCTATTTTCAGGTCTACTTGGAGTCCAGAAGCAATGGAACAGGAACAAGAGATGGTTTGATGCATGGTGCAAAGGCCAGACAGGAGTACCCTTCGTTGACGCCAACATGCGAGAGATGGCTGCTACTGGGTTCATGTCCAACAGAGGGCGACAGAACGTGGCTAGTTTTCTGACCAAAGATCTTGGCCTGGATTGGAGGCTGGGAGCAGAGTGGTTTGAACAGTTTTTAGTGAGTATGCTATTTTCTTTTTTTCTTTATTATTGAATGTGCATATTTTGTTGCTCTCCAACACATTTTTTTTCTTGTCCATGTATCCATTTATCCAAAATGTTAAAGAGTTTTTAGGATATTTGTGCAGAAAAGCAGTCAGAACTTTCGTATCCATACATTGGTTATAACATACAAACATCATTATATGTTGATATTTCTTGTAATGATTCTCTGTGTGTTGATTCCAAGCTATAGAATCATAAGGCTTATCTTGGTGAATAGAACTGTTCAAACAGAGCCTGAAAATACACCTGTTAATGCACCTGTTCATGCACCTGTTCATACTTATTTTCTCTATCATTGAGCAATGTCACTACTTACACTCGCACAACATCTCGAGATGAGTTGTGTCAGTGAAAATCATTTGGTTTCTTTCACACCATAAAGGTTGATCATGATGTAACAAGTAACTATGGCAACTGGCTGTACAGTGCTGGAGTCGGCAATGACCCTCGTCAGGACAGGAAGTTCAACATGATCAAGCAGGGTCTAGACTATGATCCAAATGTAAGCACCTATTACAAGTTAATATTTTCATGTTAAATAAGGATCTAGATTGACCAGGTACAAAATGCCAGTTGAATTTATTACAGGGAGCTCGTTGTAAATTGTTCTCTAAGTATTTTATCAGAAGCTGGCATTTGCTTTATTATTAATGTTAAAAGGGATAACATGTATCTCAGCAGTAAGTTGCTTGAGAACTTTTGAATATATAAGTATAGCAAAGTATTTAAGCTTTTTCTGTGATGGTGCTTGTTTATATTTATGATTGTTTAAACACCATAAAGGTGATTATAACTTTTCTTTGTAAAATGAAAGGAAATTTACCTGGAGCCATTTATATTTTTAGATAAAGGGTCAAATTCTTTCTGACTTGTTGACTTCTATAATTAGATCTCTGGTGAAGATCAGGGAAAAGTAAAACAATGTCTTTAAGATAAAGTTGAGTTCGGCCTGAACATTTCAGCCGTTTCTTGTCATAATTTGAATGTGAGGGCATTTGAAGAGCAATCCTTTTCAAGGGACATTTCTACTATGATAAGCTTCCAAACTAACATAAAAGGAATGAGAAAGCTCACAAATTATTATCCAGCTTTCCCAGAACTCCACCTTCCCTTTAAGCAAAATGATGTAATAATCCTGTGAACGTTTTCTCTGCATGAATTTAGGGTGACTATATTCGCCTGTGGGTACCAGAGCTGAGTGGTATCAAGGGAGGCTCAATCCACATGCCATGGACCCTGAGTGGGGCACAGCTGAACCAGGCTGGGATATCACTAGGGGAGACTTACCCCTCCCCTATAGTCACAGCACCAGAGTGGAATAGACATTCCAAGAGACCTGTAAGTCTTTGACTACATCCACAGTCAATCTTGTCGTAGTTGCCAACTCGGTTCTACAGCACATGCTTTGGTGACAGTGGTCAATTTTTTCTTTAGTCAAATTCTGATCTTCAACCCTGGGGAGCGTTTCACCAAGCATTTTGTCAGTGATTTTTACCGACAACTGTTATAAGCTACTGAAATCCTTGCATCTGATTGGCTGAGAGCAAATTTGTCAGTAAAAATCACTGACAAAACGCTTGATGAACGCTCCCCTGGACCCACTGATGGGACGAAGCATATGTGGTACTGTGTCACAAACTGCTTCACTCATGTAAAACGGACACCTAAATCGCTCTAAGCAAGATTTAATTTACATAAATTTGCTAGATTGCCTGATTCAGGGACTCTTCAACTCTTACTCTGCTACAAATTTGGGGTTTCAGAGTTGAAAGTGCAATTTAAAATAATTGTTTTCCTCTCTTGTATGAATGATCTAGACTGGACAAATCCCCGCTGACACACACAAAACATATTGAAGCGTATTCAGCAGTTAAAGCTCTGTTGGAGTAGAAGCTTATCTTGATAACCTTGTACATTTATAAGTGCCCTGGACAGTATACCTAACCTTAATCTTATTCCTAACATTCCAATCCAATGGCAACTCGAGCCTTAAGCCTAAGCATGTATCTATGACTAAATAGAGCCCAAAGCAAATGTTGCTGGGGCAAATGTTGGATCACTGTTCCCTTGCTTGACGTACAGTGATACCCGTCTATAAAGACTGATCAAGGGAGACAAGAAAAGTGGTCTTTATGAGCAGGTGGTCTTTATGGACAGGTTTCATAAATACATGTTTCAATGAGAAATGCTATTCAAGGGAAACAAATATTGTGGTCCTTATAGACAGGTGGTCTTTCTATACAGGTGGTCGCTAAAGCAGGTTTGACTGTATATACATTGTTAGTCAATATTTGCTTGGTTAATATTGAATGCATGTTACTGTAAAATTTGAGAATGATCATGATTATTTGAGTAACTATACCAATATTTCTATTCTACCCCTTTTAGGATAGTGGAAGAGGAGGGGGAGGCAGAGGAGGGGGAAGGAACCAGTCAGGAAAGGGTCAAAAGAGGAACCAGGGTCCACCAAGGGGTCAACAAAGAGGACTGGACTTCTATTTCTCTAATCCAAGTCAGAAGTGAGACTATTTATGAAGCTTTCTCACTCTTCAAATGAGTTTTGAAGAATAATAGGTGATGTGTGCTTCAAATGTTGATAAAGAAAAGTGTTTGAATTTCCATTGAATTCTCAGGTCTCAACTAAAATACGGGATAAATAACAAAGCATTGTATTCCTTCAATAGATAAGTCGGTAAGTCACTTTGAAACCACAAGCCAATGCATAGTTTTTATAAATGGGGAAAGTAAAGAGTAATGTGGGATTATGTAAAATGTTATTATTTGATATTTCCTGTTAAGAATCAGGAAGACTGAGTGATAGAAGTTTAAAACCATTCTGGCTGTCTGCACATGACATGTGCTACCATTACCTAATCATGTAATATAATAAATTGATAATGGGATGTTACTCCTCACGTCATTTTAGTGCAATTTTACAAGATTTTTTCCTTCATGTTACGAAAGAAGGGGTATATTTTTAATGTTTTCTCACAAGTCATCCAAATCATGTTCAAGAACATTCTTGCAAAATAAATGTGATTACCAAAAGAAATGATAGTAATTGATGGCTTTTGATATTATTAAATGAAAAACACCTGACACAAATTTATAAAGTGAATGCATTTGTAACATATTCTATTATAGGTCAACAGTATTTGCCAGCTGTGCAATTGTAACATAGATTTTGGGATCTTCTTTCTGTAAATGTGCCTGCATTATGGGTTAAACGACATTAGTAGAAATTAGATAATAATAGTGTTTCTGGAAGTGATTTAAGACAGAGGCTGAGGAGGTACATGTATAGACTGCAATGAAGAAAGCTGGGGAGCGTTTCCTCAAGTGTTTTGTCAGTGATTTTTACAAGCAAATTTGCTCTCAGCCAATCAGATGCAAGGACTTCAGTAGCTTATAACAGTTGTCAGTAAAAATCACTGACAAAACACTTGATGAAATGCTCCCCAGATGCACCTCACAAGGCCAATACATACCCTAAGCTTAAGACAAAGGCCTGAATTCACAAAGGAGGTTTATTTTAAACTAAATTAAGCATAAATATTAAGCGTATATGAGCGCATTACTGTCCGCCCATTGGACAAGAGGACATGTGCATACTATGCTTATGGAGATTTGAACCATGGCCTAAAATAAACTCTTTTGTTAATTCAGGTCAAAGAGTATGTGGAGCTTTGGGAAGGCACAAGAGGAAGAGGTAGTCTTGTAGCTGATGAAAATAAGCATTTTAGAAGTTCTTGCATTGAGATATACTTGTTAAATAATAATAACTCCTTTGTAGGTGCCTTGAGCATGGATCTGGGATGGATACGTGCGCAATATAAATGTAGCTATTATTATTATTATTACCGGTACATGTATAATGATACTCTGAGCACAAAATATACAGGTGTAAATAAATTAGTAGTAAACTAATAGTATGATCTTTTTGTATTCCCAGAAGAATCTTGTGTGTGATTTTTATAATCGACAGCAGAGCTCCATACCAGTATTAATTCATAGGGTTTAAAGCAAAATGATTGGATTTCTGTTTGCACTAGACCCTGTTGGTGTCGCGCCTTGCTTACAGTGATGAATGTCTTTCTGAAGCAGGCATAAGTATGTGTGTGATAAAAATTAGTGTGCTCTTGTGCCATGAGCAGTATTTGAGGTTGTAGAGTCGTGTTTATTATTAAGTATGAAAAGTTGTTCACCAACTCAGGTATGTGTATCGTGTGAAGTTTTTTTTCTTCCATCTTTTTTTGGTGAAATGATATCATGATGTACTTCAGTATAAATAAATACATCTGTTTTTAAGGAGGCTTAGAATTTGTGTTTTGTTGAATCTAGCATTTAGATTGTATGACGAAGAATAAGAGAGTAGTTCCTCGTTCAAGTTGATTTCAGATGAAAGTTGTTGAACGTCAAGTGTGTTTGTTTTCTTGTCATCTTTCTTCCCCCTGCCTGGTACATGTATTTGAAAAAAAATGTTTTGTTTCAAAATGGAGCTTAGTATCATCACTTTTATTATCTAATCGCTTTCTATACCCGTGAAGAAAATGGGTATTTTATGCAGATAAAAAATCTGCATTAAAACTGTGCGCAAGATACATTACATCATTAATTAGAAAACTGGGTACATGTATAGCAAAACTACTACATTCTCTCTCCCTGAATTTTCCATAGTTTTACATAATAGTTACAGGGAAATGTTAAGTTGATCTGAAAGAAGGCAGAAAAATCAGAGAAGCTGATTAGTGATAGTTTGAATGAAATTGGATAAAGCAGTAAGAAATATATGAATTTTTGAAAGTTTGAATCACTATACATGTACATATCATACGGGAATTTTGGAGTACGTAGGTCAGAGTTCAAAGGTCACAGAGGTCAATTTCTGAAATTTCAGTTAGCCTCGTTCTCGCGATAACTCAATAACCATTTGGGGTATGAACTTCGAACTTGGTGCTATTATATATCACCATAAAACGATCTGATTAGATTTTGACGTACGTAGGTCAAAGGTCAATTTCTGAAATTTCAGGTGTTAGCATCGTTCTTGCAGTAACTCAAGAACCAGGTCATTTACCACGAAATTTCATGTTTTTGCCTTGTTAACCCTTTCGAGACAAACGACCACATCTTGTGGTTTAGCTCAATAATTATTGATTCAGAGCTCTAAATAAATACACATATACCATATATGCAAGAGCAGAAAGAGCAGAAATGTCTGCACAAACTATGTCCTTTTAGTTGCATGACCATATTATGTTTGATGCCAGGAATTTTAGAAACGAGAATAAGCTTGACAATCCTTAAATTGGTAACACATTGAGAGGTTCAAAATCATCATTTTTTGGTCAAAATTGGCAAATTTCATTCAACTCTTTGAAGAAGTGTTATCATGTATGTTGTTTTCAAAGACACAATGCACCTTAGAACTACATGTATGTAGCACTAAAGCAAAATAATATTGTCGCCAATTTGAAGAACAAAATGTGACCGCTTTAGCCCTTAAAATAGTTCCTGTCCTGAAAGGGTTAACGCTCTCTTTCAGCTAAATTTGAGCCATTAACTTTGAACTGTTATGCATCACCATAGTGAGACAAGCTGATAAGATTTTCGTTCACGTCTAGGTCAAAGGTGACATGTCATCTAGGTGACATATGTGAAAAATTGATGCTTTTTAGCTTTGTTATCACCATATCTCAACTAATTTGTATTCATGACTAGGAAGAGATAAAGTGATCAGACTTTTGGGTTATAAGGTGTAAGATCAAATGTCAAAGAGGTCAATTAACATGTAATTGTAGGCTTTTTATTCTGGTTATCACAATATTTCAAGAACAGTATGAGCCATCAACTGAATTTAGGCGGAGGCATACAGAAGACGCAGTCACCTTGTTCAAACATTCATATTAAACTTTCTTATTGTCCGATTTCTTTTAAACTTTCACCACCCTGTTCCAGTTATTTTTCTGCTTTCATGCATACAAATCAACTTCTTACTAGGGTTGGATTGCCCTTTAAAGCAAAGGCTTATATCAAAGTTGTTTTTGTGGGTTCTCTTATAGAGTCCATTACATTGGCATTTACTTGTAAGATAATGAAAGGAAACAAGACATAAGAACCCATATTTAACATGATTAAACAATTATTTTATTCTTTATTAATACTATGTCAAATAATATGTCATGCAAATACACATACGTATTTGATACAGAACGTACATCACAAAACATGATAAGCAGGAGGAAAAAATGGATGAAAATATGATTCCAAATCCAAACTTGAAGTAATGAAAACATATATTTTGGGATGCTGGCAAAACTGTGAATTTAAATAGGTCTCTCTTTAATACAAAACACAGTTTACCTGCTACAACTGGGTATTATCAGGTATTACCTTATAAAACCACAAAATGGTACCGATACATACATTCATGTACATAAATATATTATTCACATTCTGTATGCCTGCAGTCCACTTGTATAACATTCAAGTACTTAAATGTATTGCAGGTTAAAAGGATTGTAATATCCAAACCTAATTGAACATGGTGAAGCTTTAATTAATATTCTAGTTAACACCAAGTCATTCTAGGGTAAGATAGAACTCTCCCTTTACATACTGTAATATGTGCAGGACAGGAGCATGAGTTACAACTTCTTCCACTTACATATATTTATATATACATGTATATTGCACTTTATCATTGGGTCATTCTGTGTCCACTCACCCAGAATTTTTAAAAAGTTTAAACCCTACCCCTTCAAATTTGTCAATTTGGTACACGGGGTAATCAAGTCTTCCACTGTCGGGATTACAGTTTTCACAATATGGCACGTTTTCCACAGTTGCCTGAATGAGATATTACGGAATGGCAGATGTCATGCACAATGGAAATCATAGTCTTCTGAATAAATTACGAACTATTACAAATTGTTACTCTTTTGTGGTAATGAAAGTGTACAGAAATTACATATTTGGGCACCTTGACCGCTTCTCGGCCTTTGGCGCCTAATATGTGTAGTTTCTGTTTGTTGCCTTTTGGCTATTGATTACTACATGTGACATGAAAGTTCAGTGTTAATTGTACTGTATGAGCCTGGAGTTGGAGTGTTGAAACAATGTGGAGTAAACCCAGCAGACCACTTTACAGCGGTGCACGCATTAATTGGACTAAGTATGATGTAACATTTCAGTCACCAGACTTTAAGGAGAAGTTTATGGCCACATTACAGAGACAAGCAAATATCCAAGTGACAGAATACTCAAAGAAAGTCAAGATTGTAACAGTCCTTCATGTCCCTCATGAGGTGGAAGGCAACACTGTACGGTTTGTATTGAACCGATATGGTAAAATTGTTCCTGGAAGATTCTTGACTTATAAGTATATAATGGGGTTCGTCTATATAAGATGGAACGGACCAAGAATTATTCCTTCCTCGCTGCCGTTTGGTGAGAGAATGTTGGGTGCGTTATGAAGGTCAAGAGCACACGTGTTTGAGGTGCAGGGAAACTGGCCATGAGGCGAAGGACTGCCATGTGACGCGGTGCTCAAAATGCATGGAGGTAGGTCACAGAGCGTGGAATTGACGAGGGGAAATGCCTTGTATACGTGCGGTAAGAAGGGAAATGTATACAAGGCGTGCTTGGTCTCCTTTGCCAATAAACTGAAGATATCTGGTGAGTGTGAATTTCCAGGCTGACAGTGAAGAACGACTTCAATACTACATGTATTTTCAAATAAT
This sequence comes from Heliocidaris erythrogramma, assembly GCA_025617745.1. Classification (NCBI taxonomy): domain Eukaryota; kingdom Metazoa; phylum Echinodermata; class Echinoidea; order Camarodonta; family Echinometridae; genus Heliocidaris; species Heliocidaris erythrogramma. The sequence continues at coordinate 52,443,887 of CM046855.1, read as the reverse complement.
GTGACAACATTAGCTTCATTCAAGAATCATGATGTAAACTCACATTTGCTAAAAAGGCTTCACAGATATCTTTTCAGTTGCGTAACTATTCAAATCTAGCTTCACAAAATTGATTTTGATTCATTTGTCACTTCTACTAGTAGTATATATAGCAGTAGGCTAAATGCCCCATCTCTGAGGATCAACCTTCTCTATGAACATCTCTAAATGCAAAAATAAAGAATGAAAAAAATTTCAGTACAATAATGAGTAAAAATGATGTTGAGGAGAGGTCTAATTTAAGAAACTATGCAGAGGTGGAAGTTCAGTCTGATGTAAATGAAACCCATCAGATTCACAGACTTTACAAAATCTCTAAGAAGAGAGCCATTCAACAACTACTTTAAGATGCAACCCCTGTCTATGATAGAAAACTTCTAGCATTTTCTATCCAGAAAACTTCTTCACTAATGTTTCTTCACAAGAGATGTTGACAAGAATGAGCTCCAAACTCCTGTCAAGAGCATGTTGTTTCCCCACTCCTGCAGGGCTCATGACAACAACAGCCATCTTGCTGCCCCCATCTTGATTTTGATTTTCAGTAAATGAAAGGTCATTGGGAGGTACGTGTGCCCACTCAGGAGTATTACATTAACAATCCATTTGAATGGATAAATCATTTGGCTTCTAGACATTGAGACTTTGTTTACCAGCATGGTAGTTTATTTCTACAGCAGTCCAGGGAACCATTTGGAAACATGGGTGCTTTTATGTTTTTTGAAAAAGATTTTATTTCAGACAAAGTTTTGATTTTTAGGATTAAAGATGAAATCCGAGTACATATTTTGGTTGACCTGAAGAGGTGGCAGCACGAGAAGTTTGATGAAGTGCGGATTTGGCAGATTATCACAAGCGGATCACCTGATGGCGGTGCAGAGCCTACCAGGGAGGAAAGTCGACGTGACCTTCCAGACGGAGCTTCAGAGGGATCAGCGTGTCATCGCGACATCCTACGCCAGCCCACCGGAGTAGTTACAGGGATATGATTATTTCAAATTTTCTTTAAAAGGAGTCCATTTTTGGCAGACATCCCCATGGAATGCATGCCATAGCATGAAAACCGTTTGGCCAATGGGGTTCAAACTTTGAATTTCAGTTTCAGAAGAGTCAATTACCCCATATACCATATTTAGGCCAGTTTGGAGGGGGTAGGGTTTAACCAAGCATTGAGGCTCATTTATAAAAAGCAGGTTAAATGGAATAGCTCGTCACTAGGTGCTCAGAGAATTATGTGCATATATTTGTATACATTACAAAAGCGGTCTATTGGGTGATCCTGACATAGAATGACCCCATTACAATATGCATTATTTCCATCAATAAATGACATTTATGTGTAATCAGTTCAAAACAGAAAATTGGGGAATATTTGTAAAATACATTCCACTTCATACTATTTTCACATTCCTACACTGGGATGATGAATTCATACTGCAGTTTCTGACAAAATTACAACATCATCAGTAAGAAGGAATGATTCAGAAAACGTAAGGCCAAAAAAAGCCCCATGCAAAGACTTATGGATAAAGTCTAGTAATTGTGAGAGTCACAGTAATGAAAAGTAGGGCATATGTACTTGATTATTTGGATAAGTTTACATGGCCTCTATAAATACAGAAAAAAGATTGTTCATGAGCGTGTCGTGTGATTGAACTGGCAGAAATCACTACCATATTACCAGGATGCATGCATTCGATGCAATATATGCAATATAATGCTGTTATAATGACCTGCCTAATACACACAAAGCTCTATGAAAATGCATGTGTGCACTAATGACAACCTAGACAAGGTTGCAGCTGTGATCCATATCTACATAGAAACCAAATATAGAGTTAAAGACTCCGGTAATACATTGTACCTAATGATATGTGTAATGATCTCACTCAAATTTTCGATACACTTGCATTTTCTTCTTCAGGAGCAAAAAACACAGAAACCATAGATACATGTCATATACATGTACCCAGGTCCTGTTTCATTAAACTTTTTATCAATAAGAAGTTACAATTATTGTTATAAGCTACTGAAATCCTTGAACCTGATTGGCTGAGAGCAAATTTGTCATAGAAATAGGGCAGCTGGCAATGATAACATGTTTTATGAAACAGGGCCCGGATATCCACCAGCCAAAGTGAACTCCACTGGTCAAAGATGACAACACATAAGCAGCCCATTCCCATCTTATGCAACACCATATCCATCTTGCTACATTGGTTCATAGCAATCCTATCTTGGGAAACAATTCAAACTTTTCCAGATAATGTTGATATTGTCATAGTCCTTTCCATGTATGCATCCAAATTGCTACACTTCATTCATATTCCTATTAACAGTAGGTAGCAGATGAGCGAAAGAGTAAGTTTTCTCACGTGTCAGTGTCACTTTTCCATCGAGAGCAACATATTCCATGTCTTTTCATCAGAAACCCCAGTTTTCTGCAACAGCAGTAAACAAATATTTGGAGTCACTAGCTAGGGGATCTTTCAGCAGGCTAAACTATTTGCCCTTTGACATCCAGAGTCCACATCAGGTCGATGCACAGGCAGGTGCTATGTCCTCTGGATCATTATTTGAAATTTACCTGCAAAACAATTAGTAGAGAAAATGATATAAATGAAATATACTAAAAAACTATTACCTGGAAAATGATTTAAAATCATTAGCTAAGATTTGAGAACTGTTATGAAACAACATCTTAAAATATTCACTCAGTTCTCAACTTGTGTAATCATAAGGTGCTTCAAGAACAACATTCAATGTCCGTTGTGTAACTCACACATGCCAATCTCCATCTGACCTCAAAATCTTCATAGAACTTTATACAAGATAAGAAGAAATACAGTCACATATTTTTTCTATGAAGATACCCTACAAAAGATGCAATCATGACTTTAACATTGCAGTAGTACAAAGAACAAGATAAATCCATGAATTAACTATCACAACAGGCCTCCATCCTCTGTACTTGTTTACTGGAAATACCACAATATCTCAAATGTGGATAATGAAAAAGAAAAAGAAATATTTGACTGTACTTACATGCTGGCATAGTACTGACTTCTGCCGTCACTACACAATTCACTCCTAGGTTAGCCAGACCACCTCGTATTAAACCACACGGAAATGCTAAGTACTGTAGAGGTACGGAGAGAGGGTATAAAACATTATTTTACAGAATATACTTGTACAAAAAAAGAGAGAAGCATGCTACAGGTGATAATCATAATATAAGCACATGACTTGTATGTAGCTGTAGGGTAGTTTAACATAAATGTCAAAAACAAGGATGAATTTTAACTGCAGCACAATCAAGCATAATAAACAAATACTGATTATAAAAAATAGGTTATTGTCATATATTCTTGGTTTTATATATTTTTTTATAAAAAAAGATTGTTGCCCTAAAAAACATGTCACTACATAAGGCCAATAGGGAGGGGGACACTCCAACTGCTCCCCCCCCTCCCTCCACATTTATACATTATAAGTCCAGTACCTTCATACCAGAAAAGTGTTTCTCATACTGGGATTTCCTTGTATGTCTATCAAAGTGACAGCAATATTCACTGGTCTGTTGTTAGGTTGTTGGCTTGTATACAAAGGCATGGTCAAGAAAGAAAGCAAATATGGAAACATGGACAAAACCAATCCAGGATGTCTGATTTTGTGCATTCATTAATGAGTGAGTGAGTGATATGTGGTTTAAAGCCCTGTCAGCACCTAAGTGGGCTATATCCGGGCTTAACACATATGTTTGGTTCCATTAATAGTATATTCCATAAACACTGATAAGATAGACATGGTTACAGTCCAATGTGAACAAGAGCAGTATACTAAGAACAGTAGATAATGATACAGTGAAACCTGTCTATATAAAGACCACTCAAGAGAGACAAGAAAAGCAGTCTTTATGAGCAGGTGGTCTCTAAGTACAGATTCCTTTAATACATGTTTCAAGGAGAAACACTTTTCAAGGGAAACAAAAATTATGGTCTTTATAGACAGGTGGTCTTTCTATACAGGTGGTCGCTAAAGCAGGTTTCACTGTATAAGAATCAAGAAAACAGTATCTCACCCTAGGTGCTGCTTCAATGTATTGTTTGCCAGATGACATCTGAGTGAGCAGTCTGAATTTGTTATCTTGCAGAACATACACCCCCTGTGAAGTCAAAATATTGTCATCAGATGAATATGAAGAGCAAAAGAATGGGCTATTAGGACATCTGGGCCCTGTTTCATAAAACTTGTCATCAATGACAAGTTGCAATAACTGTTATAAGCTACTGAAATCCTTGCACTTGATTGGCTGAGAGCAAATTTGTCAGTAAAAATCCCTGACAAGACACTTTACATTTATGTACAACAAAGAATAAATTCAGAGTGTAATACTGATAATCCTTCTTCAAATCTTTCTACATGTATGTACTCATTGTCAAATTTTAAGCAATAATTATTACACAATGGACATATTAATCTTTAATTTAAAAAACCAGATTATTCGCTTTTTTTCTCTGGATGTTTACTCATCAATTATGAAGTACAAATTTCTGTGTTGCACTAGTACACACATATATTGTACCTTCTGAAAGGGTGTGCTCAAAATCACATAAGGGTCACTGCACAATCTGTATATCAAATTTGGTTGCAACATTGCATTATAATGGAATAAAACTGGAGTAAAATCTTTTCAATTTCCAAATTTGCATTTTTGCTGCAATTAGTAGTGTTTGCTTATAGTTTCAGAGTAGAAACATGAACTCATATCACAGGAATATAATGGAAATATACTGGAGAAAAAAAAAATATTCCTAAGCTAATTTGAAGAGAAAATGCTTATTTGTTCAACCCTATAAAAGATAATTTCATGGAAGGGTAACTTGAAAAATAATTTGTCACCTACCTGATGGTTAGTTCTGAGATTATCAACCTGCTTCTTGTAAACCCCATTCCAGAGATCTTTGCAGACAAACTTGATGATGTCCAGTTCACTGCTGAATCGGGGGCTATCACGGGTGAACTTCTCAATCAGACTCTGCCCAACACGATAACCCATCTGCTCTAGCTTGGATATCACCTTATCCTAAAAAAAAAATAGTGTGATAAAATAACACATTGCAAAGGTTTGCTTTTATTAGATCATACTACTTTCCTTTCACCTTTTGGAAGTAAGATAATATGTCTGCACCACCAAAGTATTTTTTACTCGACTAAATCATAATGGTAATACAGTGAAACCTGTCTGTAAAGACTGCTCAAGGTATGCAAGAAAAGAGGTCTTCATGAGCAGGTGGTCTTTATGTACTGATTCCTGTAATACATGTTTCAATGAGAAACACTGTTCAAGGGAAACAAATATTGTGGTCTTTATAGACAGGTGGTCTTTCTATACAGGTGGTCGCTAAAGCAGGTCCGACTGCAAAATGAAGATTTCTACTTGTCTGTAGCCATTTTTATGTTAATATGATGTAGCAAGATTTAAAAAGTGGTTACATACACCCATTAAAATTTTGTCAGAGAATGAGTGGCACACCATCTGACCAAAATATATCTCAACTCGAGGAGTATTTTGAGCTACTCTGGGAAAATAACAAAGATTATGAGCGACATAACAATCATAGTAAAAAGTAATAAAAGAGTGGTGAATTCTAGAGCATTTTGAAGCAGTATTTAAGTAGCTTGAATACTAAAGTTTAAGCCCCAAAACGTGCAGCCAGACGTAAATATTATCTCCATTATCATTATTTAAATTATTATCACCTTTAAATTATTGCTGCTAAAGGACTAGGTTAGTTGGTGACTTCAGTGAATTGATATGATCTATTGCATGCAGTGGAAAGTTCGATAAGCGCGACGGGGAAGGAAGGAAAATACGACAGAAAATAAGTTGCAGGTACGCCTTACACACTGTAGAATAGGTCAAATTGTTCACATTTTTATGTTATCTGAATCAAGTGAAAATTTCAGGCTGTTTTTGGCCGGCGATCTTGCTCCTTTCCAGCTCACATATGTGCAAAATATCACACATACACACTTGCTATGAGAGGCAATTCATTGCGGTACGTAGGTACAAAGTGCGAGGTTATCTACAATAACCTCACATATGTGTGAGTGGCTATAACCTACAAAATAGCATATCACGAATAGTGGTCATATCGACTACTATGGCGGGATGAATGCAACTAGGTATTTTCTGTCACATGTACTAAATGTATGGGGGGAAAAAATAATATATTTTAAATAATTCCTTTCAAATTCAGCTCCTTTGAGGCACTCATGGCTACATTACTGTAAAATAGTTGGTATTTTCTGTCGCATGTACTAAAGGTATGGGGGGAAAAATAAATATTTTAAACTAGCAGAAGCAGCCCGTGGACATCCATGGGCGCTAGCTGTGTTTATGATTAATCACTGTACCGTCTAGGTCTAGGTCTGACGAAAAAAAAAATTCTCGCCATCCCCCCCCCCCCCAGGTCTGCCTTTTCCAAAAGTTGACAAACCTGCACTTGTTTTCCCCGCCTTATACTAAATTCTGGATCCACCCCTGATCATGTGAGTATGTCTTATTTATCTAAAGTCGATTGTGACATACTTGTGGACAACTCTCCCATTTGTCGTACACAAATTTATCATTAATTTGCGGTTTTCTCCGAAGCGCCTTTAAACTTGAGGCAGTACTCAAAATATATTGGAGATAGCATATTGTTATAGGATGCGCGGCCCGGTATTCGGTCATGTTCCAGAATTCGGTCACGCAGCTCTTTGAACAGCTGTGAAGAACTCATGAATAATTTTTGAGGCTCGAAACCTGTACATAACAGACACATGAACAAGGTACCTCTAATGTTGAAAGCAATTCAGGTCGGACGCCCTGGAAAAGATCTCCAAATACCCTCAAAACTGGTCAGTGTTACCCAAGTTTCCGCACTTCCGGGTTCCGTTAGCGCGTGAGTTAACACGCATAGACATATGTAGACGCCTATGTGAAATAACTACCGTATGTGTGCAGGTGCAATGAATTTAGTATGTGTGTGAAGAGGAGCTTCCGGGTCTTCCCTCTATCGCAGCGAATTTGCAAATGGCGATCTCAGCGATGAGCAAGAGCATATATACCTCACCCCTGCCAGTGAGATGGCGCTCTTCCAGTATTCGGTCAGGCAACATTGAGTGCCTTGCGCCAACGCGCTTTGTGTGCAACTTGTCGCTTTGCGCTTCGCTGACGCGCTTTGCTGACGCGCTTTGCTGACGCGCTTTGCTCTTTTTAGAAATACATTTTGTGCATTATTTCTGACCCTAGAGCTTCGATTTGTGGATTTTAATGGATAAAAATTCTCATACATTTAAGTATGAATATATAGAAGCCACAGAAAATGCCTAAAAACGCAGAAATGTGACAAAAATGGTTATATAACTCTCCCGAGATGCAGCGCACTATCGCGTGACCGAATTGTGGGCGGCGCCGACCGAATACTGGGCGGAAAACTTCTCCTTCTTCTGTCGGCGATATTTTTTGGGGTAAGTTTCCATGTTTTAAATTATTTTGATAATTATTTAAAGGACAATTTTGCGGTTCTTTTGATGGTAGATTGTCAATTTAAAGAGATAGGTATTCATATCAGCGGCGATTTCTTTTTAAGTGACCGAATACCGGCGCGCGCACCCTAGGTCCTCATGAAAGAAAAAGATTCTACTAATTAAAACGTTTTGAAAAAAGTGACATTTTAGTCATTTTATGTGTTGGAGCGAATGGAGGAGTTGTCCACAGCTACATCACAGTGACATTACCTATTCGGCCAATTTGAAATTCCCATATGTATAGTGATTACAACTTTCAAAAATTCATAACTTCCTTATTGCTTGTCCGATTTCTGTTAAACTTTCACCAAACTGCTTCTCTGAATTTTCCTCTTTCTTTCAAAGCAACTTGCTATTAAGGTTGGATTTCCCTTTAAGTTTATTTTTGAGTGCTAACGAACGAGTGGTTTCCTCAACCACGATATAGCCAAAGAGCTGACGCTACTCTCCATAGAGTAGCGTCCGGCATTTTTGTTTTTACTCTTCAAAGAGCCCAATTCCAGGCTAGTCATGTAGCATGATGTAGCTTAGTCTTAGACCAAAAGGCTGAAAGCTTCAGTCTCTCTGTATCGTCGGTTGTTCCGCTGAGACTTCGTCTGGCTCCACTAGACCTCCGTACATATGGGGAAGGTTGAGAAATGTCAGAAATATTAAAGATTTCCCCATAACAGACGGTTATTTCTGTCTAGATGTAGCTAGACATCAAAAGCTGCGCCGGAGAATGTGGGAGGGGCACAGCACGGGCAGTCAGCCCACCATCGGTACGGTGCAGCCGGCCGCGGCGGCGTCAGCGGTCAGCGGCTGGAACAAAACTCAAAAGTAGTAAAAGAATTACCAATGTTGAAGAAGCTTACCTTTTCATCTGCACTTGTTGTTCGCTGCACGAAGTCGACCACTTCCATGTGAAGAAAGTCAAAAATAAAATCATCCGCCATTCTTCAGCTAAAAATGATAAATTTAAATGAATATGAAGGGCAGAATATTGCAAATTCTGAACCACACCAGTCAGCGCACACGTACACGTAAAAAACACTATGCTAGGTGGATGTATGTACTGTACAATACCGTACCTAGTTAGTTGCTAAAATTACTAGTGCTAAATTCTAAAATAAATTTGTACTACCGGTAGTACAAATTCTATAGTTGCTCCGTTTTTTGTTTTGTTTTGTTTTGTTTTGTTTTGTTTTTTTGTTTGTTTTTTTTTTTTTGGGGGGGGGTTGCTGCTTATTGTAGTTGATGACTTTTACTCTTCTATTCTATTTTTCTTTTCTGTTTTGTAGTTCATTTCTGTTTCATTTATGTAGGAAAATGGAATGTATACCTAACTGGTTGAATAGTTCTATAACAGACTTGTTTTATTCCATCTTTACCCAAAGAAACATATACCAAATATTCTTACATTCCATTGATGAGATTTGATGACAATCCATATAGATATTGAAAGAAACTTTAAATTGAGGCTAATATTCAACTCTGTGGGCTCATACACCTGAGCTCACTCATCCTGCATAACTTGAATGTTAACACCATGGGCGTCAATCCTCACAGGAATTATATTCAAGTGGGGGGACACACCTGGATGCAACAATGGGGTGTCCCCCCCCCCCCCCCTCCACTTGAATAGAATTCCTGTGAGGATTGGCGCCCATGGTTAACACATGTCTGGCAGTTTGGTCGACATGAAGAATTTTGTTTGATGACCCATCAGTAGAAATTATTGAAACTATGAAATTGTCATTTCCATAACTTACAAAGTATATTAAAAAGAATTGTGGATGTAATTTGTCTTATTAAATCATATCTATCTTGTATGCCTTTGTACATAATATATGGGCTTTTCGGATCTTAATTCTGCATTTTTTTACCCTAGCTATTCTCACTGGGAACCAACTAAGGTACCACTGTTGGTACCTCAGCATTATAAACCACTGTAAACACCAAACTAACTCTTTTTTCAGTAACCTAGGTGGCAGTAAGAGTGAGATACAGTCCAGGCACTCATGTCAAGCGGCCATTTTGTACCTGCATTGCTGTGTACATGATATTTGCTCTCAAACAATTTTTGTCAAATTTTGCTCACAAATCTATCTATCATGAGTAAAAGATCTCTTCCAGTTTATAATACATCATCTAGTGATGACTCTGAGTTGTCAGATTTACAAGAAGAAGATATTTATAGGCAAATAACCGATAATGAGGCATCATCATATGCACCCATGGAGACAAGCATGACAAGTGAGAGTGAATGGCAACTTACTGATGAGGAACAAGATAGAGATGAGCAAACATCTGATTCTGATCCAGAACAACCAGGAACAAGGTAAGTTTATACATAAAACTTGTTTATTATTGTCATTTTATCACTTTAGTCAAAGTTTTATAATTTACAAAAGCTGTAGTTTTATGATAGGATTGAATGCAATATCCCTAGCAACCATTGCTATGCAAAATTTCAAAACAAAATGGCCACCATATATAAGATTTTGTGTTGATGATGGTGAAGTGATATCAAGAATATAAAGTGCATTGTGTCATTTGTGATGATTGTGTGATGAATGTTCCATAATTGGTATATAGACCTATTATGGTTCTTGCGCATTATCTCTCTGGCTATTATCTAATCAGATAACATGAATATATGGCAAGGGTCCTAAAGCTACGCGGGTCCTAAAGCTACGCGGGTCCTAAAGCTACGCACCATACAAATCACATACACGCGCAATGCAACGCGCGTTCAAATCAGGCTAAAACACACACGCGATACACACAGTCAATTTCAATATCAAGATTTGCATTCATTTATTGCATGTGCGTAGCTTTAGGACCCCTTCATTTTTAAGAACAAAATTTGACATCGGCATTGATATCGACCTGAAAACGGGCATTATTGACATTCACCCATCGTAATTTTCTCCACAAATCAACTTTAGAATATTCAGAATCAGGATATGGAATGAAATTGGTGACAAGCCACTGATTTATGTGACCTTTTAGCTGCTGAAAACAAAGTGCGTAGCTTTAGGTCCCCCCATCATACATTGTAATGGCAATTACTTTCATCATTTTATGCCCAGTGGTTTCCAAGGCCGTAGAGGAAGGGGAGCAACGCGAGGTCGAGGAAGAGGACGGGGTAACAGAAGGCAAACTGTTCCAACAACTCATCAGAGAGGGTGAATATCTTTTGCATTACATTGGATTTGGAAGGGTGGGGGAATTGAATTGATTATGTAATGTTCCTGTGACGATAAGTCATACGTCTGAATAGTAGACTAGACAGCTCTCATCAGGTGCCTACTTGAAATGTTACGCTCGGCAATTCATCCTCTGATTAAACATGTTCTGGAATTAACAATATCATGTTCTGTGCATTGTGTTAGCTTCCAGTAGCATATAATCAAAAGACACATGGTGTCAGGCGGGATCAATCAACGCCAATAGAAAAATTTTGGAGGATTTTGAGGCACGGAGACACATTGAAGATCGCACGAATCAGGTGGAAAATTTCCCATTCATTTTGTGTGTGAAAGTGTGTGCGTGACAATCTCGCTATGAATGCATGATCGAGCATGCACAGCGAAGATTGCGACATCGAGAGCTCAGCGTGAAATGCATGCATGTTGTGTGGAGAGACCGAACAGCTGATTTTTGGTCGAATGCGGAGTGCAAACCTGTTATTAGTAGATATCGGGACTGTGAATGTTGGTTACGCTATGATCCAAAAAGATATAGGTGACTCGAACATTGCATGGTTGCTGACACTAAAATAGGATAAATTAGGGCGCTCAAGCGATTCTAAACTAGTGAGTAATATTAAACTAGTTAGAAGTAGGTTATATTGATACACTTATAAACCCTACACCCCACATATAACAGCGGATACACAATGGCTACTAGTCTAAGTCAACCGGCACCGCTAGATTTGTTGACTGGCAATGTTGCTGAAAATTGGAAACGATTCAGACAGCGATTTGAATTGTTCAATGTAGCCAGCGGAATGTCAGAGAAAGGGGATAAATCCCAGTGCTCGTTATTTTTGCATTGCATAGGCGACGCAGCGCTTCAAGTGTATAACACGTTTGTTTTTCCTAATGAGGATGACAGGATGAAGTTGAAAGTGGTCATGAAAAAATTTGAAGAATATTGCATACCGAAACGAAATGTCACGTATGAAAGACACAAGTTCTTCACACGTTCACAACAGGTGAACGAGACAATTGATCAATATGCTACAGAGTTGAGAAACAGAGTACAATCGTGTGAGTTTGGAGATCTTACTGACAGTTTGATTAAAGATCGTATTATCTGTGGGATGACTGATAATAGCGTGAGAGAGAGACTGTTGAGACAAGATGATTTGAATCTGGAGAAGACATTGCAGTTATGTCGTGCTGCTGAATCCACACGAGCTCAGGTCAAAGAGCTGTGTTCCCAGGATGAGTGTTTATCGGTTGATGCTCTAGGGGGTAAGAGGAAATCCTTCCCAGGTAGAAAACAAAAGCAGACTTTCAGGCAAACTCAAGGTAGTCAAAGTGTGAGGCCAAAGCAAGGTCAAGGTCAGAAAGTCACACAGAACTCCAGGAACACCTGTAGCAGGTGTGGTAATTTCCATGGCAAGAGTGCTTGTCCGGCTCAAGGTCAAATTTGTCGGAAGTGCGGACGAGGTAATCACTTTGCTAAATGTTGCAAGACGCCAATAAACAAAGCAGTCAATGAGTTGAGAGAAGATCAAGTTGATGAAGAATTCATTGTTGATGCTATTGATGCAGTTGGGTCAAACAAAGAGTGGAAAACCAAGATTGAGGTCAATAAGACTCTAGTAAACTTCAAGCTCGACACAGGAGCACAAACAAGTACAATTTCTGAATCTGAATACAAGAAATTGAAACCGAAACCGAAGTTGCATTCATCGAAGACACAGTTGTCAGGATACGGTGATGGGCATATTCCTGTAAAAGGTCGTTGCTATACCCAGGTCCAATACAAGGGTATTTCACATAACATGGCGTTTTTTGTAGTGCCTGGTAATCGTCAACCACTACTGGGTTTGCAAGATTGTGAGAAACTAGGACTCGTGAAACGCGTGTATGTCATTGAAAAAGACTCGAACAATGATATCGTTGACAAATATGCAGATGTGTTCGAAGGTCTAGGGTGTTTACCAGGAAAACATCATATCATGGTAGTAGAAAATGCGCAGCCAGTAAAGCATGCGTGTCGCAAAATACCATTCCCAATCCGAGACAAACTGAAAAAGGAATTGGAAAAAATGGAGCGCATGAATGTCATTCAGTCTGTGGATGAGCCGACAGACTGGGTCTCGTCATTGGTTGTAGTGACCAAAAAGAACGGTAAGCTACGGGTATGCTTGGACCCGCGAGACCTTAACAAGGTTATCAAACGAGAAAATTACAAGTTACCGTCACGTGAGGAAATCACAGCAGAATTTGCCAATGCAAAATACTTCAGTAAGCTAGATGCTTCCAGTGGTTTCTGGCAAATAGAGTTGGATGACGAGAGTTCGAAGCTGTGCACATTCATAACTCCTTTTGGGAGATACAGGTTTCTTCGATTACCATTCGGTATTTGCAGTGCGCCAGAGGTATTCCATAAGATAATTCACAATCTGTTTGTAGATGTACCAGGTGTCAACACTATGATGGATGACATAGTTGTCTGGGGAAGCACGCAAGAAGAACATGATGATCGTCTGAGGAAAGTCCTAGACATCGCAAAAAGGTCAAACCTGAAACTCAATAGAGACAAATGTGAGTTCAGTGTGAACGAGATGATCTTCATTGGTGATTTGATCAGCCAAGATGGGGTCAGACCAGATCCGAAAAAGGTTGCAGCCATCAGAAACATGGCAAGACCAACCTGCAAACAAGATGTTCAACGTTTCTTGGGAATGATAAATTATCAAGGAAAATTCATTTCGAACCTGTCGACAAAGTCAGCTCCTCTTCGAGTCCTGCTGGACAAGAAGACAGAATGGATGTGGGAAGATGCACAAGAACAGGCATGGTGCGAGCTCAAAGAAGCTCTGATGAAGCATCCTGTGCTACATTTCTATGATTGCACAAAGCCCACGAAGATATCAGCTGACGCTTCCAAGAATGGCTTAGGAGCAGTTCTCCTACAGCAGCATGACCAGAATTGGCATCCGATAGCATACGCATCTAGAGCTATGTTAGAGGCAGAGACGCGCTATGCTCAGATAGAAAAGGAACTGCTAGCGATCACATATGCGTGTGAAAGGTTCCACCAGTATGTCTATGGTCAAGTGATCGAAGCTGAGACAGACCATAAGCCCCTCGTTCCGTTGTTCACCAAATCTCTGAGTGACTGTCCGCTACGGATTCAACGTCTGATGATCAGGGTGCAGAGATATGACTTGAAGGTATCCTACACGCCTGGCAAGTTCATGTATATAGCAGATGCGTTGTCAAGAGCGGTAGACTCAGAAGCAGACCAGAGTCAAGAACGAGAGGAAGACATAAGAGTCTATGTTGATGCAATCATAGAGACTCTACCTGTCACTACTGACAGAAAAACACAATTTGTCAAAGAGACTAAGACAGATGAAACACTGCAGCAACTCCAACGAGTCATCAGAACAGGATGGCCAGCTGCAAAACATCAATGTCCAATGGCTGTCAGACAGTATTGGCATGCCAGAAGTGAGCTTTCAGAAGCTAATGGCTTCATTTTGAAGGGCGGTAGGATTGTAGTTCCAACATCAATGAGAAAGCAAATGCTGAACAAGATCCATGAAGGGCATTTAGGAATAGAAAAGTGCAAGAGAAGGGCCCGTGAAGTCCTATACTGGCCACAGATGAACCAAGACATCACCGACATGGTTCAAGACTGTGCAGCCTGTATGTTGTACAAACCGAAACAACAACAAGAGAGTCTGAAACAACACCAGATTCCGGACAGACCGTGGGAAAAAGTCGGTACTGACTTGTTCACTCTAGATGGTAAAGATTACCTAGTAGTCGTAGACTACTATTCCCAGTTTATTGAACTGCGTACACTGTCCACAACTAGTAGCAAAACAGTGATCACACAACTCAAGGAGATTTTCTCTAGACACGGTACTCCTTGTGAAGTAGTCTCGGACAACGGTCCTCAATTTGCGAGTTCTGAATTCCAACGCTTCGCAACCGACTGGGATTTCGTTCACACGACTACAAGTCCGTACTATCCCCAGTCCAATGGTCGCGCTGAGGGAGCAGTCAAGATTTCAAAGAATCTACTTCGAAAGTGCCAGCAGAGTAGTCAAGATATCTCGCACGATGTCGACGACGATGACGAACAACCACGAAATGTCCAAGATGACAACGATGATAACCCTCCAGCAGTGGATGCACCATCTACATCAACAGCTACGTTTACAACGAGAAGTGGACGCAACGTGAAGCCTCCGGTTCGCTTAATTGAACAGTAACTTAATCGAAAAGGATTGATGAAACAGTTAAAACAAAATTACTACAAACTGGAGAATAATATATTTCAGCGATTTATAAGAAGAAATCGGAATCAACAAACAGAACACTCAAAGAAAGCAGAATAATTATCTTGAAAGGACTTTAATTGCATGGACTCTCAACCAGAAGAAGTCAAAAACATTACCTCAACACTACGCGAAAATTCATATATTATGTTTTGTGTTATTGAAGGCTGTTTACAGAAACCAAAGTTAAACAGGCTTCAAGAAATATATTATGTCTTATAATTGTAAAGGCACAAGATGAAAATATTCATACTTGTCTAAATCGAGACAAACTCTCTTCTTAAAGAAAGGGAGGTGTGACGATAAGTCATACGTCTGAATAGTAGACTAGACAGCTCTCATCAGGTGCCTACTTGAAATGTTACGCTCGGCAATTCATCCTCTGATTAAACATGTTCTGGAATTAACAATATCATGTTCTGTGCATTGTGTTAGCTTCCAGTAGCATATAATTAAAAGACACAGTTCCAAAGACAGTTTCTTGTACTGGTAACAACCATTTGTAATAACCTAATGTTATTGATATTCGAATCCATCTATTGAATTTTATTGTGCCAAAGTGATCAACACACAAAGAGAACTTCTGTTAGTCCTATTATTATAGCTATATCAAAATGTTAGTAAAGTTTATGTACTGAGAATTAATCATTATCTTGATTTATTATATTTTGTTCTTTACGTTTCATTTTCAGACCATTCAAAACGTATGGAGACGTCGATGTAGGAGGGCCAAGCCAAGCTGAAGAGCAATTTTTCCGTCCAACAAGGGAACCAGGTCCTCAATTTGAAAGACTTACTCGACAACAGAGGAAAGGCCTCACAAAAGCAGTGCATTTTTTTCAGTTGTTTTTTACCCTGGAGTTGGTAACATCTCTTTGTGATTTTACTAACAAGTATGCAGTAGCCAACATCCACAAGTTTTCAAGTTATGGGGATAAAGAAGGATTTTGGAATGATGCTATAACACCTGAAGAAATGTATTCATTTATTGGTCTTATAATTTGCATGGGATTCCATGAACTGCCATCAGTTGCAGACTATTGGAATAGTTCCTGGTCCCTTTTCTCCCCTGTTGCTAGGGCATTTGGAACACGGCAAAGATTTCAAGACATTTTACAATTTTTGCATGTTGTTGATTATGACAAGGAAAACAAAAGAACAGAAGGAAAGCTTACGAAAGTAAAATATCTAATTGATTATATAAAAAAGAAATGCATGCTTCACTTTCAACCCCCCAGGTCTTTATCAATTGATGAGCGCATGGTGAAAAGTAAAGGAAGGTCAGGCATGCGCCAATTTATAAAGGACAAACCTGTAAAATGGGGGTTCAAATTGTGGGTGTTGGCTGATTCAGAAAATGGATATACTAACAATTTTTTTGTATACACTGGTAAACAGGAAGGCAACATTCAGCATGGATTAGGGTACAAAGTTGTATTTGATTTGTTAGAGGATTTTTTAAATCAAGGATATCATGTATATATTGACAATTTTTATACTAGTGTCCATTTATTGAAAGATCTGTATAAGTTAAAGACGTTTGTAACAGGCACAATGCAACAAAATAGGCGAAATTTCCCTAGAGAATTAAGAGAAACAAGTAAAGAATGGACCAAACATGCAGACAGGGGGGCCATGCGCTGGGTAAGGATAGATGAAATACTTTGTGTGCAGTGGAAAGATTCAAAATTAGTCACCATGATGTCTACTAAACATAAGAATGATCCCGTTATTACTAACAATGTAGAAAGAAGAGTAAAAGTTGGTGGGAGGTGGGAAACACGGAATATTAGGCAGCCAGCAATAATAAAACATTATAATGCAGGGATGGGGGGAGTTGATCTTTCTGATCAAATGATCAATAAGTACAATGTGCTACAAAAAACATGTCAGTGGTGGAAGACCTTATTTTTTCATATGATTGATATATCTGTTGTAAATGCCTTTATATTATACAAAAAATGGCTCAAAAGTAACCCTGATATAGTCAATGAAACTTTTCCTGGGGTACAAGATAGAGAATCCTTTCTTGAAAATATTGATATTAGATATCCTCAAATAGAGTATAGAAAGGACCTTGTATTACAGCTCATGAAACTAGAAAATCAAAGTCTCAAAGAATTTCTTCAAAAAGTGGATATTCGTGAGGAACGAAGAAAGACAAAACGTGTGAGCGTCGAAGAAAAAAGTAAAAGGAGAAAAGAAAGGAGAAGAGAAAGAAGACAGAAAAAAAAAGATGAGAGATTTGGTAATTTGAAAACAACATGTCATATAAATGATATAGCAGTGCGAAATAGACAGAAATGTTCTCTCTGCTGGAACACAAGTGAGTTACCTGCCAAAGAAAAACGCAATATTAGAACAGAATTTTTTTGTAAAGGTTGCGAGAAATACTTTTGTATGAATAAAGAAAGACAGTGCATGTTGAGAATACATGCTACTTCAGAAGAAGGCGCTGCTTTGAGAGAAATAGTTGCTGAGAAGTCACATGCCCCAAAGAACAAATGTGACTTTCCACCACAAAACGACCAATAAGTCGGAAATTTGGGTTTTTTAAATTTCATCACAGTTTGAAAGCTTAGATTCTTAGCTTTAAAATGATATATAACTTGTCTTGCATAGACTAAGCAAACCTTTACAGATTACAGTGAGAATGTCAGAGTGTCAGACAGGCTAATGACCAAAACAATAGAGAAAACAGGCTCTAAAGAAGAGTGACCATTTAAGAGCGCCTAATCTGTGTCCTATTGTTTGTCGCACAAAAAGGTGAGTCAAAACTCCAAAGCCTACACTGTGAAGTACTCATTGGATTGGGTTGAAACTTTCCATACCATTAATATAGATATATTTCTTTCTATCTGTAGATTTTGAATATCAGACAATGCATAGTTTTTGAGCTATACCAGAAAAGCGATGTGAAGTATGATCCCAGCAAGCTGACTCACAAAGTTTGAATATCCAAGAAAGAATGGTCATTTTGAATGAGAGTAAAAACATATTTTAGCATGGTATTTTACCCCGAAATTTTGTCAGATGGTAGATTAATAAATTAACTTTCAGAAAATACGAAAAACTTAAAATAGAAATTTCCACCCCAAAAAAACTTTTTTAGCTGTTTACTCTAAAACTCCCATTGCGACTTATTGGTCGTTTTGTGGTGGAGGGTCACAAATAGTTCTTTTAGTCATGTGTTTCCTCATTATTCCGTAGTCATATTGAAATATTTCAAAAATTCCTACTGTTTACAAGGTCTCTACTAAAATATATTTGGGTATGGAGTAATTTAGATTGTTGTAAGTATAGTATTTGTGTCAGGTAATAACATAATATTTACCCTATTGTATTGATCTGAAAATATATGTTTATGCAGGAATCAATTGAAATATGTTCATACTTTTCCATCAAATGCTTGTGTAGATTTTATACAGTCTTTTATTTCTATTTTCTCTATTGTTAATCGTCTCTGATAATAACTGATTATTCCTTTTAGAGTCTCCAGTGTTTGCTATGCATTCAAAACTAATAGAGCTCCACTCTTCTGAAAATTCTGTTTCGATGTAAATATGGAAGAAATACAAACTGTACATGTGCCGTTGCGCATATTTGTGTTACATGTACTTAAATGGAGAAATGTCATCTGATATCACAAGAAGAAGTTGTAGTTATCTTTTTACCTTATTTTGCAATAAATTAGTGTTTATTGATTGATTATGGAGATTTTATTATATTCTAAGCATTGTTATGCATGAAAACAGTTAAATTCCATACTAAAGTAAGGGTTGCATCAAAGAAATATGAATATTTTGCGAACACAAATATTTTTTTCTATAAAGTACTATATATTATGCAAATTAGCATTTGACATTTGACCCCGATTTGCATATCCATATATCTTGTGAAATTTAGTTGTATGAACCCTACATATTTCATTTACTGAAGGACTCCTACTTCTCTGAACACCATTCAATTGCATGTATCATATACTTTCTTTGTTATCTTATGTTATTCCTTATTATGCATTTTATATGCCAAAATGCACAATTTGTTAACTCATGCATATTCATGCTAATCATGTGTATTTGTTTACTTTTTTTTTGTTTTTCAATTCTCAGATGCAATGTTGACATTAGACAACCACTTATTGGTGTTTTGGAGTTGATTGTATAAATGAAATGGGGACAAATTCCTTGAAAACAGTTTTTTTTTTTTTTTATTATTGAAATATGCGAATCATTATATCATAAAGTTTGACATGTATTTGACCTTGACTTTTGATGAAGATTTTATAATAAAATTTTGAAAGTCTAATCTTTCTTTTGATATATGATTTGTATATATAGCATGCATAATGACCATGTTATGAGGCTTGAAAGTGAGTGTGTGTCATTTTTCTATGTTTAACAAGGTGTCCCATGCAGTGAGAATAGTCTAGGAACTTTGCTAACTTCCAAATACCTGCAAAATCTCTATCATACCTACCACTCAATGAAGAATCTTCATTCCGTGGCTAAAGTTCTCTTAGTTCCAAAAGTAAATATTCCACAAAAGGATATGGTCAAAGGTCTTTCCAGCATGCCATACCAGAACTTTGGAATAAACTTCCAAATCACATAAAAGAAGCACCCACATTCCAACAATTTAAGGGCATCTTAAAAACATATCTTTTTCAAACTTATATTATGCTTATTTGGAATCATTTTTCTTTTTTCTATTTTTTTCCCCTTAATTTCTTTCTTCTTTTCATTAAGCATGTAGAGTCTTGATTTATTATATGTGCTACTAGTATACAAGAACTGGATATTATATTCACAGTTTCTCTCTCTTTCAGAAATATGTGTATTTTTATCACTTAACTGCTGTTTTATTGCCTTTTTTTCTTAAACAAGTCTGAATCATGTGATTTATCCTCTCCAAGGTTCTTTTACCTTTTTTAGTGATAACGTTAGTTGCTGTTTTCCCATGCACCCCCGTCTTTTGTAGATCACTACAATCTGTATCCAGAAAATAGAGAGACAAATATCACCCATGAATATAGTAATTTGAATAGTCATATCATTCAGGGGCGGATCCAGGATGTAAAAGAGGGGGCACAGAGCCGGAAAAGTACACAATTAAGGGGGCATTTTTTTGTTATTGTGCACTTAAGGTATGCCAGTTGGATTTCAAAAGAGGGGGCACGGGCCGGTTTTCCCCCTATGTAGATCCGCCACTGATATCATTTTATCCTTTCAGGATAAGCAAACTCTTAAAGGGCAATCAAACCTTGATAATAAGTTGATTTGTATGGAAGCAGAAAAATAAAAACAGGATGGTGAAAGTTTGAAAGAAATTGAACAAGGAATGAGAAAGTTATGGATGTTTGAAAAATGAAATCACTACACCTATGCGAATCTCATATTGGCAATTTGGCGAGTCCATTGTGACAGTCTTGTGGACAACTCTTCCGTTTGTCATACACAAATATATCATTAATTTGCGGTTTTCTCCTAAGACCCTCGGGGCATTACTCAAAATATATTGTAGATAGCATATTGTTATAGGTCCTCATGAAAGAAAAAGATCTTACCGAGTGACATATTTTTTTTTTTTAAATGACATTTCAGTCATTTTGTGTGTTGGAGCAAATGGGGCAATTGTCCACAACTTCATCACAGGAACATTACCTATTCAGCAAATTTGAAATTCCCATATGTATAGTGATTACAACTTTCAAAAATTCGTAACTTTCTTATTGCTTGTCCGATTTCGTTCAAACTTTTACCAATGTGCTTCTCTGATTTTTCCTCTTTCTTTCAGAGCAACTATTAACTAGTAACTAGTAAGCAGCTATTAAGGCTGGATCCCCTTTAAGAACAGTTACAGTAGTGTGAATTTATCAAAATTAACGTTTTCATGACTAATATTCCTTACTTCTACTACTCTATCGTAATCATTAAATATGTCCATTAATGTGGGTTCGATTGTTATTTTGACATAATCTCTCAAATAAATAGTGTAACACTGAGGGTTAATGTAAAAATAATTGACAAAAAAAAAAGGACACAATCAGAAAAGTGGATTATATTTGTTGCGTATAGAGGGACGCTTTTAATCCATTTATAAATACATACCATATAACTGTCCATCATCAAAGAGAAATTGCACTATTTTAAACTGACCATATTAGGAATCATTGTCTGCTCTATTTCATCAGTTAAATTCTGATCTTTTTAGATTACATCTAGAGAATTATAATAATTCTAAAAGATATACACTCCTGCAGAGGTCACATAAGAAAAAGTGGAAATATTATGCCACAATGTCAATGATTCTTATTTTATATGAACTGCACATTTCCAACAGCCCTAAAACCATTTTGTTTTCATATTTTTCATGCCTGTACAACTGAACAGTAAAACTTTTCTTGTAAGTTTTATATGTATTTCAACATAATATTCATTGTTGTGTAAACCACAAGTCCATAGACATTTCACAACATGCTAGACAAGTAGAGTGAACGTATTTGAAAAAAAATTATTGTCTGAAGATATGCACAGAATAGTTTATGCATGTATATTGTAATATCCTCATACAGAACAGGGTTGTTTAAACCATGCAGCAATGAAACAGTTTCTTTCAAAACTGAATTGTCAAACAAACTGTCTGAACTCAGGGTAGTTCATTGCACATGTAGACTGTAATAATCCTCATAAAGTCTGGGGTTAGTAAATGAAGAAGCTTAATGGGAAGAATTTTAATTTGTAAACAAATTTTTAGGCATTACTCCTAGTGTTAAAGATCGTATGCTCGATCTGTAATGAAAATCACAAGTCAGAAAGAATTTGGAACCAGCGGGATTCGAACCCGTCATCTGCTTGCCGGGCAGAGACTTACCCACCAGGCTATTCTGGTTCACGGCCAAGTCACGATGAACTGGAATCAAATACCCAAGATCCTCTTCTTTCTGACTCATCAATATTCAACGGTCCGCCGTGGACAATAGTTAGTAAATGAAGAAGCTTAATGGGAGGAATTTTAATTTGTAAACAAATTAGTTTTAGGCATTATAATCCCAGTGATAAAGATCATATGCTCGATCTGTAATGAAAATCACAAGTCAGAAAAAATTTGGAACAAGCGGGGTTCGAACCTGTCATCTAAAAAAAAAGTCTGGGGTTGTTTGAACCAGCAAAAACCAGTAAAATAAAATATATGGCTCAATGAAATCTATATGAATTAGTAAACTGTTGAACAAATTGTAGTGTTGCAGTCCCAGCATTCACACAGCTTTCACATTTCTTTGCCCACATTTCCGTCAACCTTTTTTGCTCCAAATAAAATTTGTTTTGCAGATGTTAAAATTTGGGGGGAGTTTTAGTTTCCTCATAAGAGAACTTGAATCAAAATGTATTAAGACCCTAAAGTTCACCGCATCATACCTTTCTTGTATGGTAAACCAGCATTACATGTCTTCATCACACAACAATTGATTTGTTGACTACGTAATTTTCTCATTTCCATAGGCTTAAAATAGGAACCACCTGGACAGCGTTTCATCAAGCGTTTTGTCAGTGATTTTTACTGACAAATTTCCTCTCAGCCTATCAGACGCAAGGATTTCAGTAGCTTATAACAGTTACCGGTAAAACGCTTGATGAAATGCTCCCCAGGTTCCCATAGGCAATGGGTTAGCATGGAAAAATCTTTTTGCCTTTGATATTTATCACATCCTTTATTTGTTTGTTCCTGTGGTTGATATTTATCACTTAACACTTCTAGTGAATGTTCAAAAGGTGCAACGCTTTGATATATGATAGAAACCCTTTTCAGTAATCACTTGATTTTAATTCATGATACACTGTAATTCACTGGCAACTATTTAGCACATCAGTAATAATAGTACATACAAATGTGCATGTTTTCTAAGATACGTATGAATGAAAACTTTCAAAGATATATTTGTGTTTTCCTACAACAAAAGACTATATCTTAGGTCCTAGGCCTACATGTAGCTCCTATTCTTAGATGATGCAGGTATGGTCTTTAACAATTCTAAGTGAGCTACAGATACAATGTTGTAATTTTTACATGTGACATGTTGCCAAACCCTGCTCATGTACAGTAATAATGACAATCAATATCTCTAAGTAGTATTTGTTTTCACATCAATTTCCCACACAATCTTCTTTCTTTGCATTCATAAGAATAAATTAAGACAATTTGCATAAATCATCATGTCAATAAGGGCAAAATCTTCTATGAACAATTTTTTAAAGCATTAATTACCACTCAAATGCTTAACTGATGATGAAATTCTAACAAAAATAAATAGCAATATTACATGATTCAGTGGCGAATCCAGGAATTTGAAATAGCGGGGACGCCAGCGGTGAGGAGCGGAAGGTGTGGGAGGGGGGTATCCCCGTCCCACAGTAAAAATCACAAAACAGAAAACTTATCTGTGATTACAAATATGCTTTACAGAACAGACATTTTAATAATTAGAAACCAATATCATACTAACCCTAAATTCAGCCCTTTCTTTTAGTGGTGATGAACTCTTTTAAATTTAATTTTGATTGGAAACATAAATGAATAATGGCAGACACTTATGTCTTACTTTTAGTTAAAAAGACATTTAATGAGACAACCTCAAACCAGAATGGTGTTAAATATGTAGCTTTTTAATGCCCTTCTACTTTCATATGTGCTTAAAAATCAAAATCAGCACTTCTCTTTTCCTCAACAGAATATATTTTATTCCCAAAACAGTATATTTACTTGTCAATAAAGACTTGAGTTTTGATATTCTTTTTCTTCACAGTTATTGTTTGATCATATAGCAATTACGTTTACATAATTATATCAATGGAACATATAAAAACTTAGGATCTACACTAAAAAACTTAAAATATGCTCATAATACTGGGAAGTCTTTTACAGGAAATATTGCAAAGTTTCAATAATAAATGACATGATGAACGAGGCACATAACATACTTCTGGTAGGATATATACAGCCATTCTCTTCTCCTATAACTCTTGCCATTTTTAAAGCCACAGTTTTTTGCAACATTTTATCACACAAGAATGTTGTTAGCATATATACACATACAATTCATATGTATTATGTCATTAAAAACTCTGTATGAAGTACATGTACATGTAAAAGGTAAAGAATTTTTGCTGAAATTGCATCTTTATACCTAATTTATTGACAGACCCCTTTAAATGCCATCCAGCACTTGTTACTGATGCAATAATAAATAATTATACACTGATGATTACATAATTGTAATGCTAATGATTACATCACTGTACATAGTTGCTGTGTTTTACCAATTGTACATTAAACCTATATATTTATTCTTAATGCAAAATCAGCTTGTCATAAGTTTATGTCCTCTTTGAACATCTAATGTATTTTCATACAACTAACAAAGGCAGATATGCCAGGTAATATATTAATATCATAAAATATATTCTTAGTTAGATACTTATTTGCATATAGAATAAAGAAGTGTAATTTACACCATTGTGCATAATGATGTTAATTTCTAAGAATATGCAGTAGAAATCCTTCTATTCACATAGCAGTACAAATTCAATAAAGACAGAGAATATATTTTAAGTTAAGGTAAAAGTATCATTTGCAGAAAAATTCAAAGTCAATCAAAACAGCACTGAATATTGACTGACCCATCCTATTCAGAGGACATGTCCAGGCATTCACACATCTCCATCTACCCCCCCCCCCCCCCACCCCACCACACACACACATACATACATGAATGTCACCAATCAGTGTATATAGTTTATGCTGCACAAGCGAATCGTGACCCAGGCACTTAATGTGATTACTGTACATGTTCAAGCATTGGGCTCAATAACATTCAATAAACCACATGCACTTGTTGAAATCTCTCTTTCTCTCAACTCTTGAAACAGCAGTTCAGGGAATGCAATTTTTATTGTTTTTCATTTTCAATACATTCACATGCACTATGAACATGGTGAACAAAGAAGCGGACAAAATATACAGCTCCTCATTGTACCTGCCACAATTGCTCTGGTAGACAAAAGAACATCCCTTGACAGCTATTATGTAGAACAGGTGCACATGCATATGCACCTGTTCTACATAATAGCAATGAAGGGATGTTCTTTTTTCTACCAGAACAATTGTGGCGGGTACAATGAGGAGCTGTATATTTTGTCCGCTCTCATCGTGTTCATAGTGATGATAACAATATAGACTTGTTTACTAATTTTATGCATACTTCTTGAACAAAAGTTTCTCTTGACGACTAAAAAGCTTGCCAGAGGCTTGCCCTACATAGCAACATCTAATGTATGCAAAATGGATTCCATCCATAGAGATGCCATTATGCATATCAGGTGCACTAAATACATGTAGTTGGTAGCTAAGGATTCTGGAGAGAAACATGCATAAATTTAAATACACTTAGTAAACAGGCCTATTGAATAACATGACATGTTACATTTCAATTACAGCATGTTAATACAGAGTACAATTGATAAGACAAAATGTAATTCAAGAAAATAAAGGAGGCGCTATTTGTAATTGATTTGTGGTAAATGAAACAAAGTCGAATTGTCTTAATAAAGACAACAATAATTTGTCCCCCGTGAGTAACATTTTTCATTGAAATGTGTTTAAGACGTTTAAAAGCCCAACAAAGGGCACCTGTTTAGAAGTCTACTGCCTAAAATCTATTTTTCTTGCTTCTCTTTAAGTGGTCTACATACACACACATGACTGTCATGGTGTATTCCAGTCTACTGCTCTTTGGCCTACCTGTATATCAAAATTTATTTTTATATCATGGCAAAAGTACCCTGTATGTTCATACTAACAAAACTTCATGATACACATACACACCTCACACCGGGTAATATATCTCAAGTCCACCACACATCATACAATATAACTACAACAAAACATTGAAATATATTGCAATTAATTATAGTTAGATACCGAAGATCGCTGTTTCAAGATTATTTTAACTTTGGTACAAAAGAGTTGAGTGTTGAGAGCCAGGAGGGTATCAACTCTGTTTTAAAGTTCATGATTTAACACCCTTCTGATTCTAAGCAGAATAATATGAATACTCAGATGATTATGCTCATTTGTAGAATAGAAGAAAATGTATTTTGAAAAGGTGACTAGTTCCAAATGCTGAGGGAATTATAAATGGTGTTGTGATTTCAAATTATCACTAAAGGGATTGTAGTTGGCAAGAATCGACTTCATACATGTAGACAGCAAAACAATGATTGGAGTATCGTAAGCCTCCCATTTGAGGAAAGGCCAAATTGGCAACAAATGAGGGACATTAGTGCAACCAGTTTGATTATGCTTTGTTTTTCAGCTGATTGATCAAAAGTTCTACAGTGTTCCACTTTTTTCATTGCAATTGTCGCACAAGTCAGAATATTCACACAGAATGATGGCAGTTTTAATACTTTAAACTTAATACTCTAAATGCCACCACTTTCCCATAAATTTTGTACAATCAAATTGTAGAGTGTATGGCAAAATTGTGGGGTTTATAGATCTACTATCATCAATCTATTAGGTCAAAGGTCAACCACACACATTTGTGAGTTCAGCATAAGCCACATATTTGGTTTGCATTAGTCGAACACTAACATCAACAAAAAAATTCAACTGACAGTGCACCAAGTGCACTATGAATAATTTAACATTACAGTAACATTAACAAGGACATGATTTTTCCATACCCAATTTTCATCACAAAATATTCATCACTCAAACACTACTATTAAAACTCAAAGTAAAAAATTCAACTGACAATGGATTAAAGTGCACTATGAATAATTCAGCAACATTACGGTAATATCAACATGTACATCATTATCACATACCTGATCTTCATCGGAAAACAGCTTAAGTACAAATGACTGCACGACAGTAGAATTACTGGGATATAAACCATCCAAGTCGATCCTAACAAATGTTTACACCTCTAACATATTTTCATATCATTTACATATCATGTCTCATCTTCACAGAGACGGGGGAAAAGAAACGACTAAAATTGTTGATATACCACAGTTTGGTCAACATGTCATACAGACTTCTTTTGTTCATCCATTTCCACAACTTGATTCATTTTGTGATTTCAGATGGAATGCACCTAATAGCATGATTTAAAACACTGCATCAACACCGCATTAACGCAATACTAACACCATATTAGCACGATCGGTAACGCACCCACACGGGTCCTGCTGACAGAGCACGGTAGGCAAGATAATATGACCATAAGTATGACCAGAGGAATTTCGGGGAGATGAAGACCGCCAGCCACCCGTACGTGCTGTAGAGGGTATAGAGGCAAAAGGCCTGAAACAGAGCACCCAGGATCATTCCAGGAATACTGACCAGAGTCCATACTAGATTGAGGGCGCTGTTTTGCCTCTTGGCGTTACGATTCGAGCTCGTTACTGTCCCGTTTGATACGTGAGGGGGTGGCGGTGATAAGTGGATAGCACAGAAGAGTATGAGCGGGATGTAGATCAAAGAAATCTGTTCAAGGAATAATGAAAGGACACAAAAGCGAGTGGCAGATTAGCCATAATGTCTTAATGCATACATTCCTTTTGAATGAATACCTAGCAATAATTCACAACCTTCAGGCTTAAGAATCTCTTTTTAAATCTCCTTCATAGGTTAAGAAATAGATGTGATGGTCATAAACAAAAAAATGAAAACCACTTGATCGCTGGAAAAGGACGATCAAAACAAAGTGATTTATATATGTAGTACAGGGATAGTGCATTAGGATGTGCTAGCCCTTGACTGACATGACACAGCTTAACCCTCAATAGCCCGGGGGGGGGGCTAATTTAGCCCCCCCCTCGACATTTTTGGCGATAATTTTTTAACGCGAAAAGATCTCATGCTGAAATTCCATGACTTTTTTCTTTCACGTCTCGCGCACATTTTAAGACCCTATTTGTGAAAATCGGGGGTACGGTTGCGGAGATATAGCACATATTCATGACCAATGTCACAAAAAATGGCGGTTTCCAAGAATTTTAAAATTAGCTTATTTGCATAATTAATCTAATTATGAATACGAAATTTCAATGCACATAGTCAAATTCACTTAGCTATCTTTTAGATTATATGAAAAGCTACAAAAATGCCAAATTTGAATGCATTTTCTCCATAAATGGGGGGAAAACTGAAAAAATGAGAATTCCTTGAAAAAATTTGCATATTTGCATAATTAAATAAGAAAAACAAAGTATATCATAAATTTGACTATGCATTCTTGCACAATACATGATGAGACACGAACACGCCAAGTTTGGTCGCAATCGGTCTATAAATGGCCGAGATCTGAGGGGGGGGGCCAAATTAGCCCCCCCCACCACCGGCTATGCAGTTTCAAAATAGCCCGGGCTATATAGGGTTAATTAGAATTACCCTATCATAATCATAGACAGCAACTGATCACGACAAGCCTATGATGTACATGTACATGAGGCTGTGTTAGCCCTAGACTGGAACTTATGGATCACAAACCAGCTTGAAACAGTGCTTGTAGCATATTATCGCAGTCTATAGGGTCACAATAATTCCTGTATATTATTTTGCATGCCTGCAGCCTTTGCTCTCTTCTTTGGTGGAGCTTTTCTTTTGATGATTTAGCCATGCTATTATTAGGCCAAAAAAAGAAAATTTGTTGTATTGGCGTAACGGGTCACTGAAAAATAGGGTAGGTAGGTCGGGATTTTTTTTTTTTTTTTTTTTTTTTTTACGACAGTGTAAGAGTCAAATAATACATACATGTTGTTTTAGATATGATTTTAAACGCTGAAGATGAAATACTCCCAATCACCAACCTTTAGTTACACAAATGAATTAATTCCCCAGAATAATCCTTCTAAGTTACTTATTACAAACAAAGCATTCCCCTAGTAATCCTTCCCTGGGATTAATTGGTCTACACACACACCTCAGAACAATAACCTTTTGTGGTTCAATCTAGAAGAATAAAATCTACCAGCAAAACCTGTCCTTTGTATTAATCGGTCATTAAAGGTCTTAGAATAATCCCTCTTTGAAATTAATTACAATAGATGTTTACACAAACTTCTGATTCTCACGCTCCTGGATGTTCAGTTATTTCCCCATTCCTCATAGTATAAATAGTTGAGAAATTATGTTCTCTGGGTCTTTTTAGTCTTCAGACTTCTTCCTTTGTGCTGTGCTCCTGCCCATGTACCATTCGGGCCTTGATAGGGGAGTACCAAGTCTTCACCAAGCCTTTTCGTATCACGACTATATATATGTACCTTTGTTCAACTGTGATCTGCTTCTCCGATATTATACTCCACAATAAATGTTGTTTTACACATTTATATATTCATATATTGTGAATGGACTCTCTTTCGTTGTGTCATAATCTTTAATAGTTAACACTCGCCATCATCCACGCTACATATATATGTATGCTATTCTACAAAGTGAATTGACTAAAATCTAAGAGTGTTACAACAGTATAGTACATAATACACGCAGCTAGTTCTGTCCGCAACACTTCAGGGTTTTTGATCGCCAAAGGCAGCACGATACGCGATATCGATAGCCAAAAAAAAAAAAAAAAAAATAGGGTCGGCGACATTTTTAGGGTCGTGCGGGTTACGCCAATACAAGAATTTTTATTTTTTTGGCCTTATGCTATTGTCAGAAAAAAAGGGTATAAGTGGCAACAATGGTACTTACACAACAGATGACTTTAAATACTTACATCAATTACTGTGACAACCACACTGAATGTCTCTGGAACCCAGGAACCTAGAACATAAACACCATAGGCTGTGGACACTCCTAAGTGTCCGGTCAGAAAGTGACCTATACACCATGGACCTGTATACAAACAGATTAAATAATGTCAGTCTTCTATTTACAGTAATACATGAACATTTCAATGTATCTGTCACAGCTTCCACGTTTACAAGAAATAGAAGTACTTTGTATGCAATGCATTCAAGGGAAATCCAACCTTAAAAAATAGCATGACTCTGAAGCCATCTTTGATACATGCAGTAAAATCAAATTTTGAGAGAAATGCTTTTAGAGAAATTATTCCCAATTGCTGGTCATGAAAAGGGGAAATCCTTATGAAGGCTATCATGGGCTTGTTTGAAAAGATATACATATAAATCAGTACCTTGTAAAAGTAAAGTCCAGTCCATTTGAACTGAAACTGGTACATGGATCAAGTAACTCACCTATAAAAGGGTATAGCATCATTACTATTAGTGAATAGAAGAATAGATCCATGTGTGATAGACGAATTAAGCCTCTTACTACAACACTGCGGTAGAAACCTGCGTCAATGGAGAGAAAAGACACAAATATAGAAATGTTCCAAACGGAAGGTTCCCCTATCTCATCAGTTCAACATGAATTAAAACAAATAAGTCAGGATAAGGGTTAGTGATTTTTTTTTTCTATCTAAAAAGTCACAATTTAAATCAGTGGTTCAAATTATGATAAACATTGATTTCAGCCAGTATTCATTTTGTCCAAACCATAGCTAGAATCTTAATTGTTGTTTTGAACTAGTTTTTATTCTTAGGTATGTAATAATGTTTGAAAAACTCCCACAAGATGCTACTAATACAACAAATTGTCATAGAGTACACTGCAGTGGCTGCACTCAAAATAACACACCTTTTGTGATATTCACTGAAAGAAATCACATCAACAACGGGAGAACCACATCATAATAATCTTCTTTACACCCCTTCTGTTTACATATTGCCATCCTTCATATTGTAATAGTACTTCTAATGCTTTTTCTGTATCACACTTCAAATAACCACGGGCTAAATTAACACTATTAAAATATACATCTTTTTATGAGTCTTTTTTTTCTTCTTGATTTCCCTAAAATCCTGAAATTGCAAACACAATTGCATAACAGGAACAATGGCACCAAATGGATGAGGTATAACATTTATTATGTCATGTTTTTTTTCTCTGTTGTTTGTAACTTATTCTGTAGGTACCGGTACACTCTACTTTTTTCTAATCTTTTACCTTTTATTACCAATATTCCATCTATATCTATCTATCTATATCTATCTATATCTATCTATATCTATCTATCTATCTATCTATATTACTAAAAAAATGGATTCTGTCTGTCCGGCTATGCGTTTCGCCATCTGTTGACGCATTGAGTTGAAAGTTGGTATAGGGATAGGTGTTGGGTCCACGAGGTTTGTGGCGCACTTTTCGTGTTGATCCGAGAGGTCAAAGGTCATCTAGGGGTCAAATAGGGTCAAACCTTAACCGAAAGTGCTATGGAGTTGAAAGTTGGTATAGGGATAGGTGTTGGGTCCACGAGGTTTGTGGCGCACTTTTCGTGTTGATCCGATAGGTCAAAGGGCATCTAGGGGTCAAATATGGTCAAATCTTAACCGAAAGTGCTATGGAGTTGAAAGTTGGTATAGGGATAGGTGTTGATTCCACGAGGTTTGTGGCGCACTTTTCGTGTTGATCCGAGAGGTCAAAGGTCATCTAGGGGTCAAATAGGGTCAAATCTTAACCGAAAGTGCTATGGAGTTGAAAGTTGGTATAGGGATAGGTGTTGGGTCCACGAGGTTTGTGGTGCACTTTTCATGTTGATCCGAGAGGTCAAAGGTCATTTAGGGGTCAAATAGGGTCAAATCTTAACCAAAAGTGCTATGGGGACCAAAGTTGGCATGTGGGGTGACGTTAGGTTCGCGAAAATGTTGGCGCCGATTTCAAGGTCATCCGAGGTCATTTCAAGGTCAAATGGTAGGGAATGTCCTATGGGGACAAAGGATGAGATTTGTTTGTTTATTTGCAAAGTCTGAGAACCATGTACGTCCGAGAACCGCGTATGTCCGAGAACCGCGATCCCCCGGGTAATCGGCTGGTAGTAGTAAAAATACACAAGACTATTTCCATCTCCAAATATATAGGCACGATGTAGGCTTTTGATTATTTACTCTGTGAGGTGCTTTTATTGTACAAGCCTTGTGCTTTTTTTAAAGGTATCCTTCCAGCTATTGTTTTTACCTAGATTCCATGCAATACTGCATGTGTTTTTATACATGATGGATGATGAATAAAATTGAATTGAATTGAATATAAAATAACATTCAATTTCTGTTACCTGCAGCTGTCTTCCTGACTTGTGTACGCAGCATAACAAGAAGTAGTATAACAGGGCATAATAACACAAAATTCCACAGCATGAACTGAAAGGACACAAAAAATTCAAAAACCGTGTTTAGAGAACAGACAAGGATACCATTATATCAAACTAGGAAAAGCATATATTAGAGTACCAAAGATAGAAGAGTAAATTCAGATTTAATAACATTTTCAAGCACATTAAAAGTAAAAAAATATAACAAAAATTCCCCGGATTTGTAAGATTGGAATGAGCATTATAGTCACCTTTTCTCTTAAAAGGGCCTTATTTGACAATAATACCGCTAAAAGGGCATTATTTGACAATAATAATGCTAAAAGGGCATCATTTGACAATAATACCAAGCCTGATCGGTTAAGAGTAGGCTTTTTGTCTGTCTGTGACATTGAATATTGTATGGATAATTCAAGTAAGCAACCATGGCAACCAAATTTTATCAAATTTCAACTCCTTCAGAGATGCCCTTCACAATGAAACATGAAATAGCTACATGTATCTTCAGTTAAATACTTATTTTCTACAGGCCTTCAAACTTTCAAAATTTGCCATATGTCCATCTGTGACTAACTGATCAGGCTCTACTGTCTTATTTACCTAGGGTAGCCTCATCAGTATCAATAACTGCTCTTCCCTGAGGGCCCTGCAATCAGGTCAGGTAGCCCATTTAACCCTCTCAGTCCCCTAGGTGCAAGAATGCGTATTACCTCAATGGGGTTTTTATGGCTTGGGACCGAGACGGTTAATAACCTGGTTGGAGAGTGACAAAAGTGGGTACAGCACACTGTCCAAGGATGTCAGCACCAAGCAAGGATCAAACCCAGGACCTCTCCTATAAGAGGCAACAGCTTTCACCAATATACCACAGTGCAACCACACTTTGACAATAACAGTATCTCCCAAACCACAAACAGATACAAACACGGTCCCACCACATACCCCCAAGATACTACAGTATTATTCAGGTCTTGTGCAAATGGAAAGATGTCTGGGAAAAGAAAATAAACTGAATGATATGGAACAAAGAAACACTTACCGCTTTTGTGATATCAATAAGAAGAACTACCGTTGCCATGAACCACTGTTCTGGTTTACTCTCATCCAGTGAGAAGTGTTCCTTGTTTATATTTGATCTCCCACTAAAATCCTACAAGAAAAATATCACATCATATTGAAAATAAATTATTACTCCCAAAAAAGTGGTATCTACCACAACGTCAGGGCCTAAGCCAAAAGTAGTCAACCCAAACCCTAAAATTAGTACTCGCTTTTTGGGAAAAAGTGCTGTCACAGCGCAACGGCACAGAATCATTTTTTTTAAAAAGAGCATTTGAAAAATCAAGTTTGGAATGGGATGGGAATACTCTATGCAGTAGTATTTCTAGCATAATATCAATTCTGGCAGTAGTATGTTATAATTAGGTTTAATCTTCTTGGTGCGAAATTTTATTTGGGTCTCTTCGACATCATTTTAAAAATATTTATATGTTATGTTATTGGTTAAGCTGGAGTTTATACACTGAGGTTTTATAAAGTATTAATGAATTGTTAAACTATCACTTCTTTATCACTTCTTCAAAGTTCATTTTTTTTCAAGTTTCTCTTGAATTCCAGAATAAATAATTAGAAAAAACCCCAAGGAAATGTTGATACTTGCCTCAGCTTTTACTGATATTTCATGAAGACCCTTTGAATATGATTCAGGTATCCATGGTAACACATATAGGGGACCTTCCACATGTTTAGCAGCTCCGATGACATTACCATCGATGCTAATTGTTACTGCTTTGATGGGGTCTGGTGAGAAGACTAGTACTCTGCCCAGAAAGAAATTTTCAGAAAGAGAGTCCAACACAGATTTAGCATTATAAATAAAGCAACAAAATACGAATTCCCCTAACTCATGAGATTTTCTGTGACATCAATATTCTTAAAAGAAGGCATTTGTTTGTCTTGGGTTAAACTGTAAATATTGATTTAGTGTTGATTTAATATTGACAGCATAAAATTTGACCTAAAATGATTATAACATCTTTACTACATGAAATAGTTTGAGTAGCTTGTTCACCCTTGAATATTCCACACTATTTTAATTGCCCAAATTACAACAATGAAAGCAATGAATTTCTGTAAAAATATTCTATGTCTCCTGGGGAAACTTTCCATTCATGTCATAACACTGTAATCCAGGGGAATGTTTTAAGAGTCGGAAGGAAGAGGAACACATACATGTAAAATAGGTTGTTTTGTTTCCTGTTTCAAAGTCATGGTCTAGCAATAGCCTATTATGAATGACAATGCTTTGACAGCACTACATGACAAGTGCAAATTCTGCTGCGTTAAGGATAGGCCTATTTCTTTGTTTGTCATTCACTTGCAGGTTTAGCATGCAATCTCCGACATTTATTATTTTTTTTATTGCTGGGTAGCATTATTCTACCAACAGTCGTGGTCTTCCATTCTATTTGTGAGTGCATACCCTTGTCAGTCGAAATGCATAACAGAGTGTCTGAACTGTAAGACTACTAGAGGCCCTACTATAGCTGCTCCTGACACAGCTAGAAACTAGCAAAGTTAGGCTCTACTCAAGGCTTAATGGAATTGTGTTTTTAAGTGTCGAAATAGGGTGTGTGTCTGCAGACTGTTTTTCCATGAAGCCGTATTATCACTGTCAGAACAGCAAGTGGTTTTAAAAACACTTCCATTCAGTTTTAAGAGTGCTTTATTGTTCACGGTTAGGCATGACCATGCCTCATCATGAAAAAGAAATTATACAACATTACCTTATGTGTGTAGAATGTTTCATTTTATGGACCGGTTCGTGTTTCGGTGCCATAAACCGAGCTCTCTTTGGGTTGGTGATCACAATGGCTGGCCACTCGTTCAATCGAACATCCACGAAAGACAGCATGTCATGGTCAAATGCCATTATGCGGTACCTTTGGAAAAAAGAAAGATGAGAAATAGGAGTTAAATATAAGAAATGAATACCCTGCCCGTTTTCTGGCTAACAGAAATATATTTTTTCCCTATCTTTCTCCTATTTAAAAAAAAATAGCTCTATTTTTTTCATATTTTCGCTGAAAAATAGAAAAAAAATAGTCTATGTCCATACTATTTTTTGAAAACTAGAAAATAAATAGACTATTTTTTCACTATTTCCCGGCCAGCTTCTTATTAATAACTATTTTAAAGCTATTTTTTCAAAATATTATTTTTACGGAACTATTTTGGGACTATTTTTTAACCTTCGACAACTTTTAACTATTTTTAACCTATTTTTTTCTTCTGCACACATGATAGGCTATTTTAAAACTATTTTTAAAACATTGTCTACTATAGATTTTTAGACTGCAAATTACTTAACTATTTTTATGCTATTTTTTGTACTTCTAATATTGCAAATTACAGTACTATTTTTAAGCTATTTTTTGTACTTCCAATACTTTTTAGACTGCAAATATTTTTTCTATTTTTTCAGTAGAAATGGGGTATTTTATGCTATATATATTTTTTCAGTAGAAATGAAAAAATAGTAAAAAAATATATTTTTTTACTACAGATTTCGGTTCCAATAATATATGAAAAAAAAATTTTTTTTTAGTATTATTGCACTATATTTTCACACTATTTTACAAGCTATCTTTCCTCTATTTTTCCATTGAAGAAATAGTCAAAAAATATATTTTCCCTATCTATTTTTCCACTATTTTCCCCATATTTTTAGGCTATTTTATTTCTGGCAGGGTATTGTCTAACATCAAGCACATGGTAAGAGCATTGCAATAATACCTCAAAAGTTTTTCACACTGTAAAGTTGAAGTATTGAAATTTTAATAGGTTTCTCAGTTTTTGACAAATTAATACCATGCAATTTGTGTGTATCAGAATCCAGAACACAATACATTTTGAGCATTGTAATATTGCCATTTCACTTTGCCTTTTATTACCCACTGTCATGAACAATTCATGATAGAATGGTAGGTTCGATGCACAACATCCAACACAAAGGGTACTCACATTCTATTAATTTTCCAGTCTTCTACCTCTAGTTCCAGTGTTCCTGTCTTCTGTACAGCTTCCATGTGTCTGACAAGCCCACCAAGACTGTGTAGATGACCACACAGGTAGGCTATACCGCTCCTGAAATTACAATCAGAGTGTCAATTCTGGAATATCTCCTTGTTTTTTATACAAGCTAATTCTCTTCTTCTTTCTTTTTTCTGTTTTGTCTAGCTCTCCACAGCTCTACAGAGCTTTTGAGAGCAAAATAGCTTAACACTTGTGTATGAAATCACTGACGGCAATAGATGATAGCACTTTATGATCCTCAGTGTCCACTTCTGAAATTAGAATTTGGAAGTGGGCAGACAGTCTGATCTCATAAGTATCACTTGAACTTTTCTTCAAATTTTGCAAGAGCTTGTAGGTGTTCCACCCAATTCGTAATTAATATTTGAGATGACTTAGAATCGATGCAAGGAAGTCTTGAAGAAATATCTTATTTCTCAGCTATTACCATCAGCATAGGTCTGTTTAGGAGTCCATAAGTTAAGCTTGTGGATCCCAATTGTGATTTAATTTTAGAACAACAGTTGGTATATAAAAAATTCAAGAGACCAACTCATTGGTGGTCATTACATGTATATACCTGTGATGTTAAATATGTCAGTATATGCCATAAATTTCGCAGCCAAAGTTTTTTTCGCGATTTCAGACTATTTCGCAAGTTGTTGAATTCACGATTGAGCAATTCTCAGATCTACAAACAA
Source organism: Heliocidaris erythrogramma (assembly GCA_025617745.1). Lineage (NCBI taxonomy): Eukaryota > Metazoa > Echinodermata > Echinoidea > Camarodonta > Echinometridae > Heliocidaris > Heliocidaris erythrogramma. Next base: position 52,406,761 of record CM046855.1, on the reverse strand, counting down.
CAATGATGATGTACTTTTAATTAGCAAAACTAAGTGGTGAATTTCTGACAAGGAGACACCAAATTCTACTGACTACTTATGTTGGCAATATGTTAGCATGTTGTAAAATTTGCGACCCACTTGCGATTCACAAAAATAAAACCCCCGCGAAATATATGGCATATAGTTAACCCAGAGACCACAGACATACAGATTTAGGTCCTAACCTGAACCAAGGGAATTCTTGTGACAACTAGTTTTTTTTTAACTATTTATCTGCTTTGGTCAACTAATGGTACACACAAGAGGACTACCACAGGAAACTTTTGCCACATGTACATGGCTCTTGTAACATGAACTCCAAAGCAATGTGGTTGTCTAGGATTTCAATCCTAAGGGGGATAAAAAGTTTAACCCAGATTCTCCTGATATTTACCTTCTCTAAAAAGAGCACTTAACTGTATTTCACCTCATATCTCGATTCTCAGGGAGCTGGTTCATATGAACAATACCTGGGCCCTGTTTCTTAAAACTTGTTATCAATAACAAGTTTCAATAACTGTTATAAGCTATTAAAATCCTTGCATCTGATTGGCTAAGAGCAAATTTGTCAAAGAAATGTGACTGTTGTTACTGATGAAAGGTTTTATGAAACGGGCCCAGTTCTGACATCTCAAAAATTACTCTTTTCGTCATATGCTACAATCTCTCTCAAAGATAAGAACTTACCTCATGCTTTGTGTGAGTCTTCTTTGGGATGTAAGGATGGTAGACGTAGGGTAATGACCAAAGAATACGGTGTGGTTGTTGGAGCTTTGCTTCTCAACCTGTGACACATAGGACTCCAGACGTTCCATCTCTTTCTGTACATGTACAAGAAGAGAACTTTTTTTTTTGAAATTTTCTCCAGAATTTACCTATTCTTTAATGTTACAATAAAATAGTGAAAAGTTCAAGCAAAATGGTCTCTTATATTTTGAGTGGAAAAATGGACAATGTGAAATATATATTCATACCCTAACAACTTTGTGTATGGTGATGCTAAATTGACTTTGAAAAGCATCTCATGAAACTTCCTATAATCATCTGCAAACTTCAAATTTGTTATTAAATACCTATCACTCTCTTTTCTCTTTCCTTGGTAAAACACAGCCTGATTTTGTTTTTGTTTTATTCAAAATTAAATTTTAAACAATATCATTAGTAGCATATGACCTTCCCTCTCTTTGATAGTTAAATGAGAAAACCAACAATTGACACTTTAGCTGTAACATCATTCCAACAACCTCCCCTCTAAATGGGAGGGCACATTTTTAACCCATAGACTACGGGAACCGGGTGGCTCCTGTATTAAGCCTATGAGAGTTAAAGAATTCAGTAGTCAACGGGTTAATATGAAACAGTCTCTCATACCCATCAATTGCAAAACCATGAAGGAAGGCTGATATCTCAAGGTTTTTTTTATAATTCATTGACGCCATAATTTCCATGGAAACATGTGTATTACCTCAGGCATAGCTCCAAAAAAGTTAAAGGGTCTCTTTGGACCTGGGTCCAGCAGGGCATACAGAGAAATGAAAGAGTAGGTCCCAAATGGAGTCTTATGTTGGTACATGAATGTTGTATCTCCTGGTTCTCCCATTACTGAATACTTCCTAGGATGATCATGAAAGGAAAAAACAAATCAGTCATCTTGAGTCAGCTTTTGGTTCTCAACGATCAAATCTTTTCTCATCTAATTCATGAATATGTACTATACTGTGTTTACGTCAATCTCACTGACATGTAGGCATGTTCGTATTTGGATTCTTTAACCCCTACCATGCCATGGGCGGCGAATCCCTCCCCAAAAATGTGAGTGTTGAACATTTTGTTTAGGCTCAGAATGGCTTGAAAGTTCTTCCTCATACAGAAACCAATGCCTCCAATATAATGCTTATTCCTATGCAATAAATCTTTGCCCAGTTTGCTCAATAAAAAAACTCATTGAATGTTAATATTCAACTCACGAAAATTCATTTTTGACAATTGCTCACAAATCTGGTGGCATGGAAGGGGTGAAAAAATAACATTTTTTATTTCAGTCTCAGACTCAACTGTGAAAGGAAATAGCATTCGTCGTACATGCATGTGTATTATATGACAATATCAGGTGAATATTTAGATTGGGAATAAAGGGTACAGAAAGAATGTTATTTGCAGCAAATCTTAAAGAACTAGATAAACTGACATTTGTCCCTTGCATTATGATTGTAAAACTGCAAGTTTTTAACACTGATAAGATCTTTAACCTTTGCTATGTGACTCATACTTTTATTTATTTAACAAGTCAGTTTATCAGAAAATTTGTTATCACAATGAAAACATCACAGACACCGAGTGTAATGTATAATTACATAAAAGTATATAATGTGAGCACATGGAAAATATATACAGTGTACATACTAAACAATGCTACAAAACATACACAAATACATGTATATAAGGTCTTCAATACTAATTAAACAAATATCAAACAATTTCCAGAGTCATTATTCTGAGGAAAAACTTCTTCAACGCAGTAAGCATAGCTGAAGAAAAATCTCATGCCATAGCATTTTGTCCTTCCCAGATCCAACTGAACTCTCACATGATCAATCCATTGTGTTACTCTCATTATATTTCTCGCTTGCACAGCATCAATCATATAACAAGGACCATTTTGTAGGCACATGATGGCATTTGTAAATTTTCCAAATTAAATGGTAATTGATTGATCAGTAATTAGGTTTTGGTTAGCGCAAAGGTTAGGAGAGTGACAGATCTATGCAAGCTGTTAGAATGGATAATATGATAAACACCAATTAAAACCAGGCGGGCATGAAATTCACTTTAGGCGTATTCCAGCGCATCTGCATGCAAATTATCTGATCAGATCTCGATACACATTACATCGGTCAATTAGTATTCCTTGTGCAAAAATGGTGTACTCTGGCTCTACACTAACTAATTTTCGTCTGGAGAAATGCAGAACTCCAATGTATGATTACACAGTACACATGGAATTATTAATACAGTCATACTCATTACAGATTCATGTATATTCTTTGGAGGAACAAGTAGTGATAATCATTTTATGCTGTTCTTATAATCATAAATAACCTCAAACAGTACTTACCTATAGTAATTTGAATCATGTCTGGTGTGTGGAATGTCAAATGCATCTGCAACAAAATATATGATAAAAATGATACTAGTATACAGGTACGATCATTATGTATATGCAAATTGGTCATTTTGCACATTCCTGGCTGTACCAAGAGAACAAATTGCCTCAATTTATTCACAGTATTTCAGGTGTATATTGTTTTAAAATATATGCCCTAATTTGTCAGAATTTCCTTTCGACGACATTTAAATTTATATTGTTCTTTTTTTCCCCAGTGTTGTTGTGTTAATATTCAATACTTCTCTTCCTCACTGCACCTTAACTATATCATCTACATGTATGTGGAGCTGCTGTAGTTTACAGGCACAAAACCTGGTCAGTTGTAAGAGTGTCTGCACTGTAAGACTACACCATAGGCCCTGCATTATATTGACAGACCAGTAGGTAGCTGGTTTAGGCTTCTCTCAAGCAACAATGATTTTTTGATAAAGTGTCTATAGGGTCTGTGCTTGCAGACTAGAGTTGCTGCAATAAGAATAAGAAAAGAGATAAAAGAAAACTACTTCTAGACAATACTCTTAGTTAATTCCCAACTTATGCAAGCATGCCTGGATTTGTACCTCACAAGGAGTCAACAATTCAAACTATATTTGCCAAGGGCATTAAAAGAGCAATTAATTCCCTTACCCAGAAGGCACTACTAAAATAGACAATGCTATGAACATAAAAGAAGTTGAAGCCTGATAAGTACACATGTATGACACTTCAAAGGAGAGGGTACATGTATCTTTCTCAATCATGAGGGGGGGGGGGGGGGGGGAGAAGAATAGTCAGTAAGTAAAGGAATACAAACATAGAGAATGCATATATTCATACACAATAACATTGTCTTACTTTCTGTTTGGCATTTCCTAACGAAGTACTAAGGATACAAAATGTTATGTAGTGGTTAAATTGGTATAAATCTAGACCTGCTAATAAAAGATAAAATGACACACACCACCCCCATTTAATGAACAACCCCCTTTGATGCCCAGATGCCCACTTCTTTGAACCCCACTTCTAAGAACTTCTATTTAATGATTTAATCCCAAGCAATAAAACTCTAAATATTTATACATGTAGCTTACTAGAACCCCAAATCCCAGAACAAAGACTAACTGCCATTGTCTTCCCAATCATCAAACCCCCTTTTTTCCACCTCCAAACAAAGTAATAAAACCCTTTCCAAAGACGCCTCCTACATGAATAAATTAAATGCTAAAAGAGATTCTTATATATGAGCAGGCATCCAAAGGCTAGAGGGCTGATTCTTGGCTGATTGATTGGACTACTCTGATCTGGAACCTGAGATATTGATGAAGCACAGTAAATAAATATATCTTATTTGAACTTCAATAAACTCGAGTCTGCTGTGATTTGTTACAAAGTGATTGTCACTTTAATAACCGATCCCATAATACACAACAAAAATCATATCTATGATCCCAAGATCAGAGATCTGGAGAATGTTTTCAATTCACATTTATTGCTGTTAAGACTTTTCTACTCACAGGACTTGATTCTTTCAAAAAAATAAAGAATCAATTATAACATTTTAAATTGTAATACCCATATATGTTTTAAAGCTTTTATTTAATTGCCCGCTTTAGGGAAGTACTAAGTTTAAAAACCTATAGTTAACAAAAAATATCTGCAATAAATAACGGGTATACTTGGGATATTGTTCTTGATGCAGTCATAGAACACGTACTCTTGAAATGCAAGTTATCTCAGCAATTCTTCTGTGAAATCAATCATATCACAAACTCAATCCCCTGACTTTCTACTGTTATTGTATAGAATGAACACAACTACAAGTAAAAAGCGTTACCATGGTTTCCTCTGACATCCAACCACACAGTTCTCTCTGGAATGCGAGCATGTTTGATCGTGTTCTGATACGTCTGCCACTCAATCTCAAACTGTGTTGATCCAATGTTATCATAAGTTTTGGCATCGGTCAGATCCCCTGCAGAAATTGAATGGAAGTCCAATTTGAAATATGTAAACTGATCGTCCTTGTTACCAATTTTGTTTTCAATTTTCCAGTTATTCTAAAATTTGATGACCCAAAAAATTACAAAATTTATTTCATCCCCGACAATGCTATCTTATATACAAAACGGGTTATCAAAAACTTTGTCATCAAAGGTTCAGCAAAGAAACATTAATACATTTTGTTACATTAAACCTAGTACATCCCCATTATTACAAATCAAATTATTGCCTACCATACAAACACATACTTCTAAACCCTACAAAATTCAAACCTGACAGCATAAATAGAAAAACCTAGAGGCAATGCATGATTGGTCAATGTTTGATAAATATTACACAAAAGAGTTTCAGTAAAGTTTCAAAAACTGAAATCTCTAAATACAGGAAACTAAAAATGGCACAAATTGGTCATGTAACTGCGCCTTCCAGGGCAAAAATCTGTAATGCAAATATTTACTTTTCTCCAAAGTTACATTTATTTTACATGTATGGCTGTATAAAACAATGCATCCTCCAAATACTGTACATGTATGTAGATTAAATGCATGTCCTAATTATCATAAATATTACTAAAAATGTCCATAATAGCATGAGTGGGAATTGTACATTGCAATTAACAGTAATCAATCTAAGCTGTCATGTACATGTACTGGTAGCTACATGTATCAGCTTAATGTAGACACAAATAATATCCTATCATTTCATATCAATTAAACTTAATTTGACATAATTCATGACTAAAAATGAATCACATATATAGATACAACTGTACAATTAAGTAATGTAAATGTGACCATTAATTTAATGTAGACACCAATGATATCCTACCATTAACTTATTCCTTTTCATTTGTAACTTAATTTGACGTAATTCATGATTAACAATGAATCACATCTAAACAGATCTCCAACTGTACAATTAAGTTTGTAAATGTGACAATGAAAACGAAACAAGATCAGTCTCCATGTACAACGTACTCTCAGAACCATTTTCTCTTCCAATCTGGTTAAATGCCAGTGTATTGCCAAGTTGATGATTTATTAAACCTGACTGCTAAGAAAATATTATGCTTATATAATGTAAGCAACCAGGGGGACCTACATGTACATGTACACTGTTTTAAAGATAAAGTTGAGTTCTGGTCATGCGATTTACATTGTGAAAGAAACTGTCTCAAAGCAACTGGGAAAGGTTGATAATTTTAAATAGTAATTGGTGTATGCTGTAAGGTTTCAGAATTAAAAAAATGAGAAGAAATTCACTCAATCCTGCTGAGAGTGACATGCACTGCACACGGAAATGAGCATATATGGGACTGCAAACACACGTTCGGCCCAAATATTTCAGTGGTTTCTTGTAATATTTTTAATGTGAGGGCATTTGAAGAGCAAATCCTTTTCAGGGGACATTTCTAATAATTGTCCAAATTGAAATAAAGAGAATGAGAAAGCTCAAAAATTATTTTTTATTTTTACCTTTACCAGAATCCAACCTTCCCTTTATAAAGTCCTTGCGCATATCGACTTGGTTTTGAACCCGGGACCCCCTGGCTTCTAGTACTAGACCATCAATTGCTCATGTACCAGTGAGCTATCAAGCCTCCTATAATCATAACATACATACATACATACATAACATTTATATTGCGCTTAATACAATGTTTCTAAGCGCCAAAGTAGTATTATTACCCTGGCTTTAGCCCAGCTGCCCTATGAGGCGCTGGAAGCAATCAAGGAATAAATTCCTACCAGGTACCCATTCACTACAGCTGGGTGGAGAGTGGCAAATGTAGAATAATGTCTTGCCAAAGGACATTAGTGCCGCGGCGGGACTCGAACCGCGAACCATGAGATCCACAGTCCGTTGACGTATCCACTAGACCATGACACCTCTACCATAACCCATAACTAAAGGAGGCAAAATTTCACAGTAAATGATGATCCCATTTGAACATGGACTTTGTTAATATTTCCTTTTTCAAGAATTCAAGTTTTCAGAGATTTACTTGGCACAATTTCCTTTTGTTTTTCTTTGAGATATATTTGATCCTACCGTGGACAAGTAACAAGGGAAATGCCCAGGGCAGTCTCGCCTGCATTAATAGCGCAATTATTGGGGCAAACTTTTGGTGAAAAATCAAAGGTTGGAGGTACTTAAGGGGTGCTGCCCCTGGACCTGAGCCCCCCTACCCCCGTATGGGCCAGATACCCCATTTGTATATTAAAATCCCCTTCAAATAAGATTTATTGGACAGTGAAGTTAATTTGAAATCAAGCTCTGTGTTTTAAAAAAGCAGAATATGTGTACATGAAATATTTGCCATTGGGACACATTTGGGGTGCTGCCCCTCCATCAGACCCCTTGAAGATAATCATCTACTATACTTGAAACATTTTAACCCTTTCAAGGCCGACGGGACTTTTCAGTCCCAGATCAGACTAACCTTGTTTGTAAAAAAATGCCATGCATTCTTCACCCCTTTCCTGTCTGATGGGACTTTTGAGTCCCTATTCAGTGATTTAATTAACACTACATTTTTTCCACTTTTTAAAAAATTTCTGTCATATTTAGTATGAAAATAGTGCAGAAAAAAATCACAGAACATATCTGAACATTTCACCATAATTTGGGATTGAAAGGGTTAAGTCTCCTTCCCCCTAAGAATCATTCCTACCTAGTTTGGTTACATTCTATAGGTAGCAATAGGTTGTACAGACGAAGGAAGAATGTCCATTTGGTGTCACAGGCTCTTGGGGGCGTAATGCTCCCCCCCCCCACTCCCTCCTTAAAGACTACAGTGTATGTACATGTACCCTATTTGCATTAATTTAAATCCTCTTTGCCTAAAGATGATTCTTACCTAATTTGGTTAAAACCCAGCCAAGCATTTAAAAATATCTCTTTTCACAATAAGGCACTTTAGAGGTGCTGCTCCTGAGCCCCCTTGGGGTAAGGTACCGTTTAAGAAATTGAAGTCTACTTCCTCTGAGGATGATACCTACATGTACCAACTTTGCAACAGGGCTTAAAGAAGAAGAAGCAAAAATGAATCTAATTATTGCCATTATTGGTGCTCTTGGGGGTGGTGCCCCCAAGACTTTACCCCCCCCCCCCCCACATTGGTAGGTACCCCGTCTTTGAAAGCCGACGCATGTGTAACAGGGGTCTATGTCTCGCTTTTTGCTTACAGGCAAGACAAAAATTATGGTTTCCAATTTTCTTTATAGGATGGGTCAGACAATACATTTTTAATGAAGGTCATAATTTATAACCGATCAATATTTCACTCTAATCATCATCACCTGTAAACATTCTTTCCTAAAAGCCAGGATATGATTATTCCTGTACTCCAGTGATACAGGATATCATGAGACCTATAAAGCAAGTCTATCTTCATTGGTCAACCCCATGTGACCTGACAAAAGTTTGTTGACCCCAGTTGGCCTAGTGTCAACAAACTTTACCCAATGAATGGGACATTAGTTGTGATGTATGACCTATTGTCAACAACCTCTTTATACTCAGCTGTCATTCTATCTATCATGTGAGCTAGATAAAGCAGAGGTGGTGTAAATGCTATTGTTAAAAGGTAATTGTATCTTACATGCACTTGAGTTATGGCTGTCAATACAGAAAGTGATATTCAGCTTGTTGTTGTTTTTTGGGACACAAGTTATCTTTATTAGAGTGTGATTCATTGCTCTCTCATAATTTGATTGGTAGAATTTCCTTGCTACCGATGAATTTGAAGGGCTTGATGAGTCATTATATTCCCTTTCAAATTGGCAACACTACTTTTTTTTTTCACTTTCCCATCCATATATGGTAGATCAAAGGTCATGTATTATTGCAGTTTAAACAAAACTTGCCAATGTCCAGATTTTAACATTTTCTTACATGTAATGTTGAACCACTTTCTTTACTGCTAATAATAAGCATAATGAACAATAAGCATAAATTGGCTGGGATATCCTTTTGTACATGTAAGGGTGTGTTTTTGACGATTGATTTTAATCACAAGAATACCTTCTATTCTACCATCATATCACACCACAAGCACACAAATTATCATATGAATATAACTTATGAACACTTGACGGCAAATCAACAATGTAATGCCAATGGTCCCTAGAGCAATATCATGCATAATAAATATTGTAAAAATATCTATTTTAAATTCATATTTTGAAAATATATAAAGTAGTCTTTGCATGTGTAAAAGCGTACATTACAGTCAAATAGATGGGAAAGCTACAATGTAATATTTCCATGTGGCCTTAAAATATATATGACTGTAAAAAGGGTACTTATCATTGCATCCAAGGTGATTTGTTCAATATTTTACATTTGTCATCTTCAAAGATGAATAATTTGCACATCCAACGTGGCTTAAAACATAACTTAGCAGGTACATGTAATAATAATGTCTGATCACTTTATCTCCTCCTAGTCATGAATACAAATAGTTGAGATATGGTGATAACATAGGTAAACCAGAATAAAAAGCCTCTAATTACATGTTAATTGACCTCTTTGACATTTGACCTTACACCTTATACCCAAAAGTCTGATCACTTTATCTACTCCTAGTCATGAATACAAAATAATTGAGATATGGTGATAACAAAGGTAAAAAAACAACATTAATTTCACATACACCTGTATAATGACCTCTATGACCTGTCACCTTTGACCTACGTGAACAAAAATCTAATCAGTTTGTCTCATTAAGGTTGAAGTTGATGGATCAAATGGTTCTTGAGATATCATGTTGACAAGGCTAACACCTGCAATTTCAGAATTGACCTCTATGACCTTTGACCTTTGTATCCCAAAATCTATTCAGATCTTCTTTCTCTGGTGATACATACTAGTACAAAGTTTGAAGTTCATACCCAAATGGTTCTTGAGATATCGCATTAACAAGGCTAATATCTGCAATTTCAGAAATTGGCCTCTGTGACCTTGACCTTTGACCTACGTACCCCAAAACGTAATCAGATCGTCTTCCTATGGTGATACATACTAGCACCAAGTTTGAAGTTCATACCTCATGTGGTTCATAAGTTATTGCGAGAACAAGAAAGCGGGACGGACAACATAACGCAAACATAATGCCTCCGCACCACCTTCGGTGGACGGAGGCATAAAAACATGAAAGATCTACTGAGAGGTGAAATCAGAGAAAGATACAGGTATTAAGAGGACAGAAGAAGATGGGAAGAAGAGAAAACTAAACAAAAGATAAAGAAAACAAATAATGTTGGGGGCTACAGAAAGGACACAGGTGCTAACAATTTTCTTTTATTATTCTGGATAAACTATATTTCTCAAGATCTTCAATCCCATCTGTAAAATGTAGGCAGAGGGCATGTGTGTGTTGTAGAGTTTCAAACTGTATGTCAGTGAGTATAGGATTAAAATACATCGTGCCTGCATAATGATAAGTCAAACAATTATGTTGAGGGTAGGGTAAGAGATACTCCAAACAATTTAATAATAATGATGAATTATTTGTCTTTTGGGAAATGATCTTACAAAGTACTAATAGCTTTTGTACAGTTTTGGTAAGCTCAAAATAGGCATCATCAGTTGTCTAACAATCTAGTTGTTGACAAAACTACAATTTTGAATACTAGGCAAATAAGAGGTGACAAGAAATGGAGAACCCTGGTAACAACCCAAGTAAGATTTTGCTTCCTTTGCTATAATACCCTTCAATTTCCGAGCTTTTTGAAGTATATATAATAGTTTACATTAAATAGGAAAACACAATCACTCAGTATTTCCGACCATTGTGACATTTGTCCTTCCTGTATGCTTCTTATACATATGTAGAAAATGTCATAGTATTTGAGATATTCCATTTTACCACATACACATGTATCTATTAAAGGGCAATCCAACCTTGGTAATAAGATGATTTGTGTGAAAGCAGAAAAATAAGGATGGTGAAAGTTTGAAAGAAATCGGACAAGGACTAAGAAAGTTATGGATGTTTGAAAAATGAGATCACTACATCTATGCAAATCTCAAATTGGCAATTTGGTGAGTCAATTGTGACATTTTTGTGGACAACTCTCCCATTTGTCGTACACAAAAATATCATTAATTTGCAGCTTTCTTCAAGGCGCTTTTACCCTCGGGGCAGTACTCAAAATATATTGGAGATAGCATATTGTTATAGGTCCTCATGAACAAAAAGATCCTACTGAGTAATGCATTTTGAAAAAAGTGACATTCTAGTCATTTTGTGTGTTAGAGCGAATGGGGGAGTTGTCCACAGCTACATCACAGTGACATTACCTATTCGGCCAATTTGAAATTCCCATGTTATGCATAGTGATTACAACTTTCAAAACTTCATAACTTTCTTATTGCTTGTCCGATTTCGTTCAAACTTTCACCAATCTGCTTCTCCGATTTATCCTCTTTCTTTCAAAGCAACTTGCCATTAAGGTTGGATTTCCCTTTAATTTAACTAAAGAGACAATTGGAATAAAGTGCTTGTCTGTTGGGCTGGGATTGAACCTTGAGCTCGTGATTACAGGTCAAAATGTCAAAGCAATGTTGATCTTACAGTAACTTTTCATATTACATGTACAAGACAGAATATCAAATATCAAACATACAAGTATTAGAATATCATGGTTTAACTTTACCTGTTACCACGACAACTTCAGGCTTGATAACATCAATGTTCTCCACACAGAATGTTTTGAAGTCTACTGCCCTTTGTGGGTCCCTGAAGCGGGATATATGGATGTCAGATATCTGTTCAGGAGTATCAAACATATAAAATGAATTATGTAATGGTATTATAGGCGAGTGGTTTAAACATCTGATGGGACATGCGAAGGTCATGGGTTCGCAGCACTAGTATTCTTTGGAAAGACATTAATCTACATTTGCCACTCTCCATCCAGGTGTTAAGTGGATACCCGGTAGGAAAACTTTCCTTGAATGCTGTGGGCACCAAAATTGGTAGCCTACATGTAGCTAGAGCTGGGGTGGTAATACTTTAACAAATTGCGTGGTTGATATGAGCGCTATAGAGGAATCCAAAGTCATTATTGTTTTCATTATCATAAACTGGTTTAAAATGGATAAGTATACAGGTAACATATAATATTTCAAGAGATTCCATATTCCCACAACAAGAAGAATACGCTTCTAACATTCTCATTCATAGAGGGGATTAACACTGCTATTGCACCACAAATACCATGTAGGCTTAATTACACATATTGGGACAGATTGGAAATACAAATGTTAAAGATGCCTTGTAATATATATTGTAGTTTACCCACACACTCCTTTCAGTAAGTAATATTTTGCACTGCTTAGTTACACCCTTAACCCATTGGCTACTGGAACTGGGTGATCCCTTTATTAAGTCTATGGGAATGAGATGATTCAGTAGTCAACGGGTTAAAGTACATCACTATGAACATGGTGAACAAAGAAGTGGACAAAATATACAGCTCCTCATTGTACCTTCCACAATTGCTCTGGTACACAAAAGAACATCCCTTGATTGCTATTATGTAAAAGTATGTAGAACAGGTGTCATATGCATATTCACCTGTTCTACTTATTTTACATAATAGCAATGAAGGGATGTTCTTTTGTCTACCAGAGCAATTGTAGAGGGTACAATGAGGAGCTGTATATTTTGTCCGCTCTCTTTGTCATCGTGTTCATAGTGCATATATCATATCAACATGAGAAGAGACCTCATTTAACCTCTGATTCTTATCAACATTACTACCATTATTTACATACCCAAAAATAAACACACTCCCTTTGTATAGCCAGTTTGTTTAAAATCTTTTAATGGGTATTATAAATGTATAATGTAAATTGTAAATGAACAGCGTGTAGCTTTGTGAACAATGGATGTTGATCCTGTACATCTTCACATACATACATGTATATGCCATGTATGTTGATTGAATTGAAGGATTTATCATCACTTCATTGCAAAAAAAGAGAAGCAACTAGATTAATACACAGTCAAGCTATATGAAATAGAATTAATCTGCTTAAAAGTGACCTTCTTGACTCAAATCATGTGAAAATCTTAAAGAATCAAAATGACAAATATTTACACTTATACTTTGCAAGTCAGGCTTGTTCCTCTGTAAGAAGAGACAATTGCCACTTCCTTTGTTTGTTTTGTAACACTATGCATTCAGTTCTTTAGTATTATGTCCATGTGCTTTAAAACTTAGTTTTATAAATTATTTGAGGTCCCTTTGCTTATCCCCTTTCCTTACTATCATTCGGAAAATGATGTTGTGTTCTATTCATAAATTACAATTACAATTCTCTGCTTTCTGTTGGTTTATGTTCCTAACCTTATATTCCCTATGCTATGGTTAATTCAAACCCTACTTATCAGAAAAAAACTATTTAATCATCATTTATTTTGACTTCAGAAGCCCCCGAGTTGTCTGATATGAAAAATATATCTATATTTTTATTTATTAATCATTAACTGTGTCTGGAAGGAGAATGAGTGATCCAAATCACAATAAACTTCAGGTCTCTCCTCCTGGGGAGTGTTTCATCAAGTGCTTTGTCAGTGATTTTTACCGACAACTGTTATAAGCCACCGAAATCCTTGCATCTGATTGGCTGAGAGCAAATTTGTTAGTAGAAATCACTGAAAAAAACACTTGATGAAACGCTCCCCAGGTATAACTGACAGTGCTCAAAAAGATGCTCTGATGGCACCTAATCCCAGCTTTATTTTGTCAAAGATATAGAACTAGGTTTAGGGTTGCAATTGGATTTTAGGTTAGGTTTAGGGTTAGAATTAGGTATGGGTTAGTAATAAGGGTTAGGGTTAGTAATAAGGGTTAGTAATAAGGGTTAGGGTTAGATACAGTGCTCTGTCCAGGGTTGACCTTAGAAATTTGGTAAGAGTAGGATATTGGCCTCGAACTGATTGTCGCCAGAGCTTGTATTGTACAATTACCATAACTGACAGGGACATGTATATTGAGGTGTACCACTAAACTAGGTCTTCCCTAGCTTACTTTTTAGTGCTACACATGATACACACTAGGTCTCCATCTAACTTCCTATCTCAGGGATGGGGTGTTTTTCACTGTAACCAGTCCGCATCTATATAAAACAGAAGAACACGTTAACAAAGGTGATGTGACAATTGATACTTACATGAACAAACCACCACAGATTGTCTGCTGTAGCACCTGGGTAAGGGGGTCGATCGCCACGAGGGTGGGGCGGTCCATCGTACGGCACGGGATCTGTGAAGTAGGACAGTATCATACCACTGACCCAGGCAGCGATCATCACCAGGACAACCAGCGCGATGGTGCACATCCCCAGAAGTCTCGCCATTGTCCTTTTTGTTCTGTGAAATGGAATATTGTGAACATCTGTAAAATTCTAACGATAGTTATTCCTAAATATATATTCATTCTAGAATATGTTTTATGTCCTGGCTCGACAATTTTACAACTTAAAACAATGAAGAGTCTTTTAGACCAACATGTATCATATAATATATGTGAACTGAACTCCACACTTCTTGGCAATCGATCATGCACTACCACGACAACAGAGGCCCATACCCCAATGGCATGTGCGACAAAGCTGACAATGCAATTTGTTTCCCCGCATGTATAAAGCCATGTGATTGCATGAGGGTAGGATGGTGGGTTGCATTTCCGGACACTTAACATCAGCCTGTCAATTTTGCCCGACATGCATCAAGTAACATTAAAACCAGTGAATATTTGCAATTCACATGATTTTCAACCTACCCTGTGAAAGATTTGTGACAATTTGCATGAAAAGATGTTCGATTTACTAGCTGTTTAAAAATGACCTGTCCAGAATTACAATGTCTGGGTGGAAAGCCACAACTAGACACTCACACCATTCCACACAGTTACAATATAGCCATGCCCATGTGGAACAAGGTTATCGTACGGCTAACATGGCTAAAGAACCTCCTAGTCCCATTCCTAAGTAACACTTACCAACACTACAGTACAGAGTATAAGTATATAATTATAATTATAAAATGCACAATACTCAATAGACAATAGGACATGAATGAGTAGTTGCACTATTAGTCTTACATGTAACAATCACATAGTCAAAGTCTATAGAGACCTCATGTTGAGGAATATTTTCATTTATCATCAGTCTCATGTTCACTTTCAAGTGATCAGTTTCATTTTTGAGGTTTATATCTGTTATTAGCTGATTAACCATGTTAACTTGTCATACTAAGTAAGTAATAATAGTACGGTAGTTTAGACATTTTTGCAAATTATAGAAAACATTTAATTCATTGTAAACTCACCCCACGGTTGACACAATAATGAAAATCCACGGTCTCCGCAGTAATTACTTCTACGGCATGGGCAGAATATCGAGAAAAAGGCAAATATTAATAATTCACAAAAAACACCGGTAGAGCATTCATGTATTCCGTTCGTGCGTCATACACTCATCACAAATTCTCATGTGCTGCGCCCCCGTTGCATGCCCGTTCGATGATCGCGAAATCATATGATTGTGTCGTATGTCAAATACAACAAAGAACGACTTGGGGTCGTCGGTTGATATCACATGCACACAATGTGCAGTGCGCTATGAACGAAGGACACAGAATGCGTTGAACGTGCATTGTAAACAAATGCAAGCCCAGCTGATCGACAAAGGAATTTGACACAATACAGTATTGTGTAATGACTTTTGTGTCATCAATAGAATATTGGACTACGTATGGTAGATCGAAATTAGATTTATTGGGTGCGTGACAGTATTCAAACTTTTATAATTTCTTGAATGTAGGCCTATATCCTGCTGTAACAAAATGAAAGACAAGTATTATATGATAATGATAATAAATTATGGAGATAATGGTAACTTCATTCCTGAAAAAAATTGTTCACTACCCCCAGCTCTCATATCAATGACAAAGCGAGATCGAGAGATATATATACATGTAGAGAGAGAGAGAGAGAGAGGGCGAGGGGGGGGGGGTGGGCGGTAGAAGATAATTGCAAAGTTTCACTGTGTTGATTAACTTAATTGTGTTGAGGATATATGGACATATCCATTTTTAATATATTGTATTGAATTAAAATTTCTGTTAAACAAATGTCATGTGGGAGAGCCACATTTCCTAACAAAAGGGGATGACGGATGTTATGTAATAATAAGACCAATTTTACATTTATCAGTAATTTATCAATATACTTTATCAATACCTAGACATGAAGTAAACAGGAAGTTCATGTGTTTATAAACAAACTTCACCGTCTTCAGAAAGTATTAGGCCTACTAAAACAACTTCCAACTAAAGATAATTATGACGCAATTCCAGATAATAGACTCACTCCCCAATACTGAGTAAAAGCATAAATGGTAAAAGCATGAAGCTATACAAACCAAGCCGAGCATCCTTCAAAGGATTTTATTGAGCTGTATCTCCTTTGGTTTGTAGCTTCATGGTAAAAGCAAGGAGGTACCTCCTTGGTAAAGTTATGACGTAGTTATGGTCAAAAAAATTGGTGAAGGACTCAAGGGTGACCATCTCCCAATGGAGGAATTACTCAGTATAAAAGAGGTTCACTTCGAACTCCACACATTCGAGGCACCTTGAAGAGAGATAGAATACTCTATATACAGAGTAGATTCCAGACATCAAGCGAGTATAGTCACCATCAGACTTGCTCTTGGCTTCAACTCATTGTATTCATCTATATCTTTATGTTATACTTCATCTGAATACATGCTATACTCTATTATATAGCTTTTAACTTCCACTGACTTTGTGCCACTAGTTCATCATATTATATGTACTCTCTCGATACTCAAGAAAGTAAACAGTAATTTAACCGATCCCTATATACACAACACTATACGCAACACGAAATAATGTTTCCACATAATGAACCGAGAATCTGTTGTTAGCGGTCCTGCAATGAATTATTAATGAAGAATTACATACCACAATTAAAGGGAAAGTCTACACTGATTACAGGTTTGTTTTAAAAGAAGAAGACCAGTGAAGGTTGAGCAAAATACGATAAAAAATAAGAAATTAATTTTTGAAGTTGTAATTAATCAAACACAAATTGGCGACTCCGTGATGTACCTTGCGAGCTCCTCTCCCATTTGCTCTGTACCCCCAAATTAATTAATTTCCATTTCTCAAAAGAAAATATTCAATCATATGCGCCTTAGATATAATCATTAATAGTTAATCATTATGTTTTTATCGGATTTTTCTCAAACTTTCACTAATCTGTTCCTCTCATTTCCTTTCTTATGATATCATTTAATTTTTAGGTGGACTTTCCCTTTAAGACTCAGTCTTAATCCTGTCACTTTCAGTTCCCTGATATAACTCGCTATTATGTCAATCAAAACGAAACCCATTTATCAAAGATGATGATCTTTTACCAAAGCTCTCTCTCTCTCTCTCTCTCTCTCTCTCTCCCACTCTCTCCCTCTACCTTTCTCTCTCTCTCTCTCTCTCTCTCTCTATCCTTTCTTTCTTTCTCTGCCCCCCCCCCCCCCCCAGTTTCTCCCGCTACATGTCTCATATTGCACTGGGGAAAGGGGATGGGGAGGGCCGCAAGGGGGCATTTTCCCCCGAAATAATTATCAAGTCGATTATCCTGTCAACTCTCCCATACTCTTTTGGGGTGCGTGGGGGTAAGAATAACTTTTTAGGTGTTATGCATAGTAGAACTTACCCTTCTTTATTCAAAATAGGTCCCCCTTCACTGGCATCGTCCGTTATAATTTAAAGACGATAGTCATCGTGAAAAGTAAATAGAATTGGATTATTAACAAAAAACCATTGTAACGTCACAAAACTTTAAACTTGGTTGGTCATCTCAAGTTGATTGGATAAAAGTTTTCGCTTGGCGCTTCACGTCATCGATACGTTTTATGCAGTGCGCTTATGAAGCTTTGCGCTTGACAAAATGTGACGTCGCGAAACTTCAAGACTGCTCGATTACCGCAAGCTGATTGGATGAAAGTTTGCGCGTTGTGCGACGCACCACCATTGTGACGCTTGCGCATTGTGCAGAAGTATGCAAATTATGTTTCTCACCTGCGCTGCTTACTTTCCTATGTTCAAATCTACACTATATACCGACCGGGAAAAATGCATGTAAAACAGTGTTGTTGATTGTTAATAAAACTTCTGACAAATCTCTTTGCATGATCTCTTGCATGACTTGTAAATTTGTTCAAATATGGCCCAATCCAAAAGAGAAAATATCTGTACAAGTTACACAGCATACAGTATAACACTGGCAGTTTACAGTATTCAGATTTCTGTAAGACAGATTTCAATATTGTATAATTTGCGTCTAAATTTTTGATTTGCGTTTAAGCGCAACTTTTTATCCAGGAGGGCCTTAACGCTATTTATCCCGCGTTTGTTTGTAAGTTTGTTTCATTTCATGAACGGATGGATGCAACATTTATATACCATTAAGAATACATTTCGATGTAGAATCCTTATTAATCCTAAAAGAGTTAAAAATTGCTTTGTATTTGGATTTTGACAAGGGCACAAATTTATTGTTTGCCCTGGCCCCCTTGCATAAAAACTTTGCGTTTAATCGCAACTCAAAAAATTGAATGCAAGTCCCAAACACGCGATTATGATTGGCTGAAAATCAATTTGCGTTTAAATTTTTTGACTTGTATGCGTTTTAAGCGCAACTTTTATGCAAGACGCTACCTATCCCGCGGTGCCGACATTGGGCGTTGAGACAGTTGTTTTCGATATCCCTGTCTCGGATTCGACCTCAAAAACTGATAAATTTATGTTACTATAATGTTTCCTCTGATTTCGATTTAGGTTTCGGTATCCGTGGGGTCGACTTCTTGCTCGACCACAGCATAAATCATCATTAGGTATAAGCCTATAGGTACATAAATGAATACTCAAAATACAAGTTACTGGTACTCCATGTATTGATTTATGCGATTTAATCCATCTGCGATGCATGCACCTAAGTAATCATTAAAGTGCTATTATCAAAAACAGCAACAACAACAAAAAAATAACACGACCCTACCCCATGCATTCATCGATGTTTTTTTTATTATTATCACCGATGCTTCATTACCCAGCTCGCATTTTTGCATCATCAGAAAGCATAAGTACAGTGAAAAAAAATGCTATTGCTTTTCAATACAGTGCCCTCTCTTGTCGAGTCATGGCTCATGTACATGGAGTTGGAAAGAGAGAAAATGTATACATTATAGACCAGGAGCCTGTCCCGAAATAGTCACCCAAGTTTACCTATAACTTTTTTTACCTCTTAAACTTACTTAGACCATCTAAATCATTAACAAAAAGGTTGTCAGCCTGAACGTAGCCGCCGGGTTTAGCCCCAGAGCCCCCAAAAGAGACCCCAAGGTCGGGTCGATTTCACCCCATCTCCCCCATGCACCAAAATTTGTCAGGAAGTAATATAACTGACATTACAAAACACAAAAAAACTGACAAAAAATTTCTGTCGGGATGGGGTGTCAGACGGCCCCTAAAATTTGGGGTAATTTTTTTCCCCTTGAAGCCCAGGGACCAAATTTTGTCAAAAGGAAGAGCTATGGATGTACAATTCAAAAGTATAAAAATTGACAAAATTGTTCATGGGGAAGGAGGTGTCAGACCCCCTGAAATGAAAACCCCGAAGTGCCCTTTGACAACGCTTTGCCCCCCAAATGCTACTATATGTAAAGAAAAGACCTTACCTTCTGAGTTATACTTTGCAGTTGTTTATTTTATAGAGGCCCCCTAGTTCAACTACTGACAAGTGCTATCCTGTTCAGAGAATATGGGTTAGTTCATATTTCCCTTTCTTCATTTTCTTTTCATAGTCCTCTTGGATTACAAATTTGAAATATATTACTTATATAAGAAAGTAAGAAGAGCCTATACGGTATACCACCAATAAAAATGAAATGTTAAGCAAACGAGTTGTTGTAATTACCAGTTTATTACATAATTATCAATGATGTAATTCAAATCAATTTTCACTCAACGATTATTGCATGCTCCAGAATCAACTTTTAGAGATTGTTAAATCACTATGAAGCGTGGTTCAAATAATATTTTAAAGGATGTCAAAATGACAGCTACAAATAACGTTAGTAATCTGACATGTATTCAGTTATTATTCCGATAGGGCAATCGTCACATTCATCGTCATTCGTCAACACTTGATGAAACCTGCATATAGCTATGTATCGATGGTTCTAATCTTCATAAGTAGAGGTACTACTGGGGAGGCGAAGCAAGATATCTCCTGTCAATATTAAAGGCCAATTAATATTAAACATAACAATCAACTTCATTCGGAGAAAACAATCTTTGGGGGGTTGGCGGCACTTACCCCCCCCCCCCCTATCCCATGTCATGAAGGAATCAAATTTCTAGATGTTAAAGTATATTGCACAATAAATTCTTACCTTGCAAAGAACAACATATAGCCAAACTTAGAAAAAGCATGGAAGCAAACTGACTTTGACTGTTCCGACCCTGATATTAATTTTTGCAATGTCTGACGTGACTTACGCATGCGACAATAATAGTAACACAACCTGCAGATAGCTCACGCGAGAAGATGCAGAGTGGCAAATAAGTTTGTTATACTTTAAGCCCAACATCAAGGTAAATCAAGGTAAATAATGTTTTAGAAAAGATTTGGGCGCGGGTTTTCCCTTCGACCCACCCCACACACACACACACACACAAAAAAAAAAAAAAAAAAAAAAACATAAATGAATAAATTTTAAAAATCGACTCCTTCTCAATTAGTTAGTCGGCATTGCAGACGAAGTAAGGTGTAAAGACATCCGAATCAGGGACTAGCAACACATTTGAATGAACTTTTAATTTTCTTAATTTATTGTTGATTAAGGAATATGCCTAAATTTGTTTCACTAAGGTTTGTGTAAAGAAGACATAATTGTGTGCAAATTATGTAGGTTGCATCTATGATTTCTTTAGAATGAGAGAGGACCTTGCAAGATCCGCCATGGACTTGCCAATTTGTGTTTGATTGATTACAACTTCAACAATTCATAACTTTTCTATTTCTTATCGGATTTTACTTTCATTGATCTGTTTTGTTTTTTGTTTTTTTTAACTTTCTATACCTCTTTTAAAATCAAGTTGATATCAGGGTGAAGCTTTATCATCCAGCAGATTAAAATAAAACAAATCAGTTGATGTTTGGAGGGTACATATAACAGGAAAGCTCCATTGATCCCTTGAATATATTATATTGATGAGAAAATGTAAAGTTGAGCTAGTAGTAGTATAAAGCATTTATAACAATGATAGTTTCAGACGTGCGGTATGTCGGTATTAATTTCCTGTAGGTAATAATAAAAATAACAACTCCTTCTTTTATTATTTTCTTTTTCTCTATTTCTTTTATTTTTACTCCTTGGTAGAGTTTGATTGATTATAGGGAATAATGTAGCCTACAATTAATTTTCTATTTATATTTTTACGAAGAGTAGACTTCATGTCGCTCCTTGAAAGAAAATTTAACTGCACATGCACAGTTACCAAAAGTTTGACATATAATGTCTCCAACATGTGGGGGCGCTCGAACAAAACAGAACTTTTTAGAGATTTCGTTATCCAAAGCCCGCTGCTCGTTCGGTAAGTGGAGTCTTACATAAAAATGTGTTTTTCATACTTTCACCTCAAAATTTTCTTAGTTTGATGGTGCAGCAGGAAGGCATATATGTTGTTGATAATCTTGTTATAAAAATTGAGGATCGACCCATCATAAAAACAAGAAAAACTGAAAAACAATGTTGGTAGTGATCATGTCGAGTGGAAAGAGTTGCGTGCAGTTGGATGCGTGTGTTGATTTTGCGTGTAAAATGAGTTGGATTTCAAGATTTGGCCAGGATTGGAACGTGTCTCGGAGAGCGCTGTCCTCTAGCTCGAAGCTAGGAAAGCCATGGATGATGGAAGGCATGGGAGGTTGTGTTGTGAATGTTGTTAATTAGATGTACTAATAGGTGTACAAGTTATGGCAAACCCACAAAATAGGGGCCGGTCGGCGTGCGGACTGTTTTACAGTGCGGAGATCGGCCCTCGGCAGACATGGCAGAGACAGCCAAAAATGAACACACGTAACAAACAAGTTCATAATCAAGTTCAAAACAACTTCCAAATATATTTTAAATCAAGTAATTAATGCTGTGATATATCATATTGTCCTCTTGGCTTTCAGATTTGTAGTTGTTTGATGAAAATCATAACGATTTTGGCCAGAAATGGAGTCAAACTCGCAAATGTTTCATCGCTGAATCTGGTGCAAGATTGTCGCCGCCGCCGCCACTGCTTGGCTACATTTGCTTGCACACAAGTGAATACAGCACGCGCAGACTGGCCCCTATTCTTCGGGTTTGCCCAAGTTATTGTTTCACTAAACATGTCAGATGACTTAAAGGCTCAATCGTGGAATAAGTCCCCCCTCATCACATGACACTCACAGTCACGTGTCATATGCAAGGTTATTGCCACACCACGAATAGTGGTCATATTGACCGCTATGAAGTATGATACATGCATGCGAAAATACTTGATATTTTCTGTCGCCTGTACTAAAGGTATGGGGCACTTATACATGTACAAGCTTATCTGAACCTTGTACTCCAGACTAGCTTTTACGGGTGAATAGGTGTGTATTAGCGGGCCTTTTTCCAGTGTAGATCATTCATACATGAGAGGAAAATAATTCTTTAAAATTTCACTTTCAATTCTGAATCCCCAAATTTGTGGCACAGTAAGAGTTGAAGAGTCCCTGAATTAGGTAATCTAGCAAATTTAAGAAAGTTAAATCGAGCTTAGAGCAATTTTGTTGTCTGTTTTTGACTGCTGCAACAGTGAATGTTGGACACAGTTAGCTAGGATTAGCTTCGTGAGTGTAAAAAAAAAAAATGGCTATACGCCTTTTACATCATGAAGCCAGGCGTTTTTCCCCAGCAATCTAATTGCGCACGGGTTAGCAGGACATGGAAATGCCCTGAAATAACACTTTCCTGATAACTCCCGCGACCGACGGGTCCTTCACCACAGCGTTTCCTCCTAGGGAAACTTTTGGAATTAGTATGTGTTTTTGATCGTACGTATTTTTACCAAAAAAATCCAAAAAAAGAGCTTTTGATATTACGTATTTTTACCAAAAAAAGATAAGAAATTTCCGAGAACTCACCAGTGTTTGTGTATCCATGCCTCTTCTTGTCATGCAGATATAAAATGGCGGCTGCATATGACGGCGCGCGCTGTTTCAATTATGGTTGTCATGGTTGTATCGCGCGCCGTCGCACGCAGCTGTCATTTTATATCTGCATGACAAGAGGAGGCATGGATACACAAACACTGGTGAGTTCTCGGAAATTTCTTATGATCTTTTTTTGGTAAAAATACGTAATATCAAAAGGAGATTCTAATTCCAAACGTTTCCCTAGGAGGAAACGCTGTGGGGAATGGCCTGTCGGTCGCGGGAGTTATCAGAAAAGTGTGATTTCAGGGCATTTTCATGTCCTGCTAACCCGTGCGCAATTTGATTGCTGGGGATGAACGCCTGGCTTCGTGATGTAAAAGGCCTATATAGCCAATTTTTTTTTTTTTTACACTCACAAAGCCAATCCTGGCTAGACACAGTCCCACTAGGCAAGGGCCTATGGTGGTATGGGGGGAAAATAAGATAAATATTTTAAATTCAAATTCAGCCCTTAAAAATCTCACTCCTACCGCAAATGGCCGTTGGCCATCGGCCATCAAATGAACTTTTGATATTACCAGCAAAATCCAAAGTCAAAATCATGTCCAAAACCAAAGAGATCCTGCCAATTTTTTTTCATGATCACGTGTTGTTTACATACCGCCGATGCCTTAGACTGAAATTGGCCAATACAATTTTTTGTCCACGAAGAAACTCTAGATCGCAAGCGCACATCGATCTCAAAGTCAAAATCATATCCAAAACCGAAGAAATCCCTGCCGATTTCTTTCGCGATCGCATGTTTTTATTTCGCCGTGTTTTGGACTTGACTCTAAAAAGCTAAAAAGCACAAAGTGCCTTTTTTACATTACGAGCTAAGCAATGACCCTGTTATATAATTCTTGTAGTACTTTTGAGTTTTGATGTTGAATAATTACACTGTACACATGAAGACTCAGAGCTATATCTACATATTGATAGAATTTTGACAAGTTCTCAAATGGTTACTGTTGGTTTGCAGTAAAGCACCAATGATTGAGAATTTCTTTTGTTAATGTTGTTATTAATGCAATGCTTTGTTGGCAAAAAAAAAAATTATTATCAAAGTCATTCCAAAAGCACAATAGCCATGCTTTTTGCTCTTTAGTGCTCAACCAGCGTTGTGCGTACATTTGTCTATTCTGTGGAACTATGAGGTGACAAACTGTAATCATATACAAAATATAATAGACCTCTCGCAATATATGTTTGTGCCGAGACAAAGTGTGGAATAATTCTTCTTGAGTGGAAATGAGCACTCTAGGTGTGCAATTCCATTCCATCATAATGGAATGATACAAAAACAAAACTTTTTAGCATTTGGCTATAAAATCAGAAAGATAAAGTTGATTTATAACAGTTAAAAATTTGATTATGGTTAGATAACCAAAACTTGAACAAGTGCCTATAGCTGCTATTGAAAGTTATGATTAATTTATACATGTATATTATTTGGTTTGTGAATGACTTGTTCTTGTCATTCCTTTACCGCAGATAATAACCATCATAAACTATATTTTTCTTGATAATATTTCCTTGTAAAGTGACAATGTAATTCAGTCAGATTTTATTTCTTGGTAATCTTGGGGGCGTTTCATCAAGTGGCCTGTTGATGAATTTTACTGACAAATTTGCTCTCAGCCGATCAGATGCAAGGATTTCAGTAGCTTATAACAGTTATTGCAACTTGTCATTGATGACAAGTCTTATGAAACAGGGCCCAGGTGTCTTTAGGGCAACATTGGATTATATTTTTTCACCATAGCTCCAAAGGATGGTAAATTGGTTATTTGATCTTTTTTTAAATTAACATTGCGAGACTGATAATACAGGAGACTGACAAATTCTGGAATTTTGTTAAAAGTGTCAAAGTTTTGTGTCAGCAATCAAAATTAGACCTCTTTTTAAAAATAATTATAGATGTGGCTGAAAATATATTTGCATTTTTCTGTTCCTAAAATGTGTAATCCAGCTGTCTAATCACTAAGCAACTGCACCAAATATTTCTTCAATGAATGATAAGAAGATTACAAACACCAGTATGTTGTATTGTATCATTGCATTTTCATATGCTACTACATGTACAGTAGTGTCTGATTATGTGATGGCCTTTCAACTTCAATCTACCCAGATTATAATACTACCAGGCCGACTGGAAGGCGGCTCGCAGCGGGAAAAAATTCTATAGAGTCCATCGGACCCCCTCCTGCAGCACTTGCAAAGTCAATCGGGACGGGTGCGGGACCCCCTGCATCGCCTTAGCGAATTAATTATTATGACAAGAACCTGCGGCCTTTATCTTAGATGTAGTGGACCTTGTAACGGTTTAGCTGATTGGACCAAACTTTGCACAATATTTACTGGAGATATAGACCGCTGTACTTGTACAGGTTTATGATGTTGTACATTGTACATGATATCTTCATTAAGCTTTGATCAAGGTGAAATCAGTGTGTACATTTGATTAACTTAGTTCTAATGTCAATTAGCAGCGCTGGCATGCAGGCATAGTGCTACTAAGTATATTTTTTCCCCCAAAGGCTACAAAATACCTTGTATTTGTAATAGCATACTGTGCAAATGCAAGTTGTTGTACATATATAAGCCAACGACCCGGGTTCGATTCCTGACGGAGACATTTTTTGCAAAAAATTCAAAAAGGGAGGACAGCTCTGGGGAACTTTGATTTAAGTTACGCAACCATTATTCTCTTATTTCCTTTCGCATTGTATTTATTTCCACGAGAGTTGCCAAAGCTGTTGTATATTATTTCCTTACAGTATTGTTAATTATTCTAATGTATACATGTATCTCAAAGCATTCGCTTGGATCTACATGTAGCTGAGGCACGCGGCTTGTCTTTGTTCAAAACTCACCTGCCCCCCGACAAAGGAACCAATTAATTAATAAGGTTGAAGATTTGTCAATCTGTCGGTCAATTGAATCTGGTGTCGCCGAAACCACTGACCCGTCTCCGTGGTCTAGTGGTTAAGGCATTGGCGTTCTAAGCCAACGACCCGGGTTCGATTCCTGGCGGAGACATTTTTTCATCCTTTGCAAAAATTTCAAAAAGGGAGGACAGCTCTGGGGAACTTTGATTTAAGTTACGCAACCATTATTCTCTCATTTCCTTTCGCATTATATCACTGGATTCCGCATTTGGGAGACACGGCTTTGTCACTTGAATTGTTCCGCGTGTCTCCCAAATGCTATGGTTTCTATTATGACGGAATAAACCGCATTGTCGTGTGTCTCCCTAATGCAGGATCCAGTGGAATATATATATATATGTATATATATATATTTATATATATAAATAATTTCTTGGTACTGCAGAATTTCAATATGGCACGAAAAAGAGACATGATAACGAAGCTTTTCGACCTGCACTCATCAGGTTATCACGCAGGTCTCCACTTGCTGAACAATCCAGCTTGCGCACAAAGCTATGCCGACGATCAATTCTCAATTATGTCCCGGGCCAGAAGCTCAGCGCATTTACGCTTTCTGGAAGCTGCTTACATTCAATCGCATGAACCTCTTCTGTGCAGACAAAAGGAGTTCGTCCAAGCTTTGCGATTGTTCTGAAATTGCGGCGTCTGGGTTGCGTCCGGGTTCACCGAGTATAATATAGTTGATTTCAAGTAATTTGTTATATACCTGCATGATAACCTGATGAGTGCAGGTCGAAAAGCTTCGTTATCATGTCTCTTTTTCGTGCCATATATATATATATATATATGATGGAACGGAATGAAGCAGGTCACTCGGTTAATTTACAAGCTTTCAGCTCCTAGCCTTCTTCAGGTTTATTTGCTAAATCATTCTGTTCACATATCTAAATTTAACTTGTTCAACCGAACGGTATACACATCCACACCTCTCTATCAGTGTTATAGCTAGGAACTTTTTAGTGGTGGTTCAAATTTCACTGACTGACAAGCAACAAGTCATTCTAGCGAACGGAGCCTCGCAATTAGCAGCTTCCGGTATACGCTACGTAAAACATGATATCTATTTGTATGTGCAAATTACGAACAGTAGTACAGTATAGTGCGTAACAAAAGACAAAGAAACTCGGCAAATCTTTAAGAAATAATCATTTATTGTCAAATAGAAAGCATGATTCTTGTACGATTGCAAATAAAACAAGAATAAAGATGGAAATATGAATGTAAGTACCACGTTTCTTCACAAACAGTTACGTTTAATGCTGTTCTTATGTGAAATTAGTGCCGGTCGGAAGCAGTGTTTTTCACCCGGAGTGGTGGACGGAAATCCCCCGTGCTGGTCGGGCCCATCCACCGCCGACCACCGTAGCTATAACACTGCTCTCTATATAGATACACACACACACCTGTATCTCAATTATTATGGCAGCATTTGTGGTTTACTAAAGAATTGTTATCAAAAAGCCTGGTTGATTTTTAAAGGAGAATTACGCTCAAAAATAAAGACGATAGTGTTCAAAGGTGTTATTTATTCCTACTTGTTAGACTATATAGCTTCGCGTCAAAATATACGAGATCGATACGAATCAAGATTTTCTGAGCAAAATTTACCATCTGCTAGCAATATGTATCGTCTGCTAGCAGCACATGGGGGCTGCCATTTTGTTTATGTGTACAAGAAGATTTTCTTAATCCAAATGCTCAATTGCCTTTTTCAAAATTAAAAACCCATTTGAGATTAAAAATATAGAATAGATATGTCAATTTATTTTTAAACTGAAGATTTCCTTATATATTTCTGTTGAAAATCGATATTCGCTTAATAGAAATCTATTTTCTCGATACTGGACGTATGGGACGGAGCAAATTAATTCAAATTTTATGGATGCTTCTTCCCTGTGCATCTATAGCGGCAAACTATGCATTCACCTGCTTTCGGATAATGGACTTGTAAAGTCGGAATGCATGCTGCATATATTATGTTCTGCTCTGTTTGGCAAACCCAAGAAAATAGATTTTTGTTAAGCAAAACCAGACAATTTAAAAGTATCATTATAAAGATTTAATTTTTATAATACATGCAAACACCCACTTTATATTTTCCGTCACATATGGGATTTTAGGTAATGAAGAAAATCAATTTAGGATTTGGATTCAAAATATCTTCCTGACTGGAACATTTCTCAATGGTTCATGTACAACTCCAAATCAGCAAGAAAATGGCAGCCCCCATGTAAATGAGTAGGAGACGATACCGGGTGTTGGAATATCTTTATTTATACCCTTTTCTGATATCTTATTAGAAAATGATTTAGGCCAATAAGTAGGAATATATTACACCTTCCAATATAAGTAAATTTGTAATCAGGGGTTAATTCTCCTTTAAGGTCAGAATACGGTAATGCTATTGAAGATTTGATTAAGATGTTATGCTAGCTGTACTGTATGCTAGCTAACCTCACTGATCAGGATAATTGTATGTAATACAAGTTTGTTAACATTGAGTTTTTACATGTAAATCCTTCTTAAAGTGCATAGAGTCCGTTTTGTATCATACCGTGCCATACATGTAAGAGCATAATTTATTAGGTACTCTATTTTTATCTTGATGCAAAATGCTGCATGTTTTCGTGCTTTTGGCTTTGCCATCTGTCTCTTATCCTTCAATGGAAAACTATGCATTACCAAATTTTCAACCAACAACATAAATAACTATTCAAACATGGAATGAATAGAATATATTTTGCATATCAAACAAGTTAAGGGCGTCAATTGATAAGTGAGTTAATTTAAGTGCGTTTCGTTATTGGCTTCTCAGCGATATAATGCAGCATTCATATTGGAGTACTTCAGTATGAAGTACTGGTAGAAATAATTGGTATCCTTGTTCAGTAAATTTTGTTTAAAAAATGGACTACACATGTACATGGTTTATTAAAAATCCTAAAATTATTGATGAGTGGATGTGTATGACAAAATTTGTCATCACAAATTGACCTTCGTCTCTGAGTGACCAGCGTATAGTCATGCCCACACATTACCACAGGTCATCCTGTGGGAAGTGCAATTAATTAAAGATAAGATTTTACTGGTGGCTAAGTAGGATTCCAGTGCAAAAAAAATAGTAGTGAGGGTCAGTGGTGAATGGCCAGTTGCCAATATGTGGCACAGTATATACATGTATGGTTGTTCATAGGGTTAAAGGCAGCTCATTTTTAGTGCAGGGTGGCATGCAATGAAAATTTATGTGTACTTCTTTGTTTTCCTTCATACAATTTCAATATTTGCGATGAATTCGACTTAAAAGATATCAATTTTAAACTCTTTGAGTGGTGGGCTCTAGTGTCGAAATTGCAGGTTAGTGATGAGATACCACTGGTGCCTACTGCTGCCCAGTGTAGCTAGTACTCTGCTTGTAAGTGAGCAGTGCTCAGGAGAGGAAGCTTGCGGGACTGTGCAGGATAAGCATACTTACCTGATGGTTCTCCTCCATAAGTCAGCGTCCATAAAGACCTTTAAAAAAGCTGTAAAATCATATTTATTTTAAATCCGCTATCAAACTTTGTAACAGGTACATTCATTACATTTTGTCTCCCTATGATTTGTGTTTATATACAAATACAAATTATAATGTGTTCTATAATTTAAATATTTTGTAAACGCTCCGAGCCTTATGGGAAGGGCGTACTAAATGCTTATTGTATTGTATTGTATTGTATTGTAAGACATTTGCTCTGGAGTTAATTTCCCAAACTCACAAAATTCCTACAATTGTATACAGTTTGGTGTGCATTAAAGACATCCAGAATTCCTACATTTGTATACAGTTTGGTGTGCATTAAAGACATCCAGAATTTCGACATTTGTATGTACAGTTTGGAGTGCATTAAAGACATCCAGAATTCCTACATTTGTATACAGTTTGGTGTGCATTAAAGACATCCAGAATTCCTACATTTGTATACAGTTTGGTGTGCATTAAAGACATCCAGAATTCCTACATTTGTATACAGTTTGGTGTGCATTAAAGACATCCAGAATTCCTACATTTGTATACAGTTTGGTGTGCATTAAAGACATCCAGAATTCCTACATTTGTATACAGTTTGGTGTGCATTAAAGACATCCAGAATTCCTACATTTGTATACAGTTTGGTGTGCATTAAAGACATCCAGAATTCCTACATTTGTATACAGTTTGGTGTGCATTAAAGACATCCAGAATTCCTACATTTGTATACAGTTTGGTGTGCATTAAAGACATCCAGAATTCCTACATTTGTATACAGTTTGGTGTGCATTAAAGACATCCAGAATTCCTACATTTGTATACAGTTTGGTGTGCATTAAAGACATCCAGAATTCCTACATTTGTATACAGTTTGGTGTGCATTAAAGACATTGCTTTCGTTTTATAAAGCAACATTTTGAGAGTTGTAAATTGGAAAGTGAAATAAACATACTAAAAAGGAACTCTGACTCATTAGTCAATACACTGTACATGCTATAGGGTACATACATGTAGATGCTTGATGTTACACATGAAAGATTGCCATGCCTGCCCCACTCAATACAGGATGTGAAACTGTTAATGGTGTGAAATATTTCTCAGATGCTGAAAGTAGAAACATGTTTCATTAAAGTAGATATTCAAAGAAAATCACAAATATGGCAATTAATGTATCACTAGAAACTGGGAAGCTTACAGATGGCACTCGTATAAGTTTTATGTCAACTGCGTATCTGGTGATTATAAAAACAACACAAATAAAAGCTCTTCTCAGCATCTGGAATATCTGAGGATTCGCCAGAAATATAGCGATGTTTTGATGTCGTCACACTCGGGATCGATCCTGCTTAAGCAGACGACGTCCTATAATGAATGAACGTAATTGCAATGCAATTATTTATCAAATTATAAGGAGTTTGGTGTATTTAAACATGACCTTATTTCACACCATTATAAAGGGAAAGTGAAACTGATTCTGATAGCTAAAACCGTTTGATTGTAAATACATAGGAGAGGGGTCAATGATCAATGAAATAAACCCCACTTTCAAATTATTGAAAAGCCCTCCGAATAATAGCAGGATGGTATTCGTTCCCTCTTGAAACGCTGAACATGCCCGGTGCAAGCAGCTGAAAATACAATGGCGTCCTATTTTGTTTACAAGTGACTGATTCCTTTATTTTTTTAACGCTGCATTTTTCATCAAAATAATACCATACACGAAGTTAAGAGTGAGGCAACAGACTAACATTAAGACTGACGCTAGTGAAGGAAGAGAAATAAGTGAAGAGGAGATGACAAAATAGGCTCTGAAAAATGTGTAAGATGTTATGGGACATCGTCTGCTTAGACAGGACTGGTCCAGGGTGTGTCGTCACATATCTCAGCAGCGTTGGAGGAGCTCTTCAGCTGCTATATCGGGGGCTGTATTTTACCGTTTTATAATTGATAATAATCATTACTTCAAATGTTTCCAAGCGTTGAATTTGGATAACCTTGTTTAATTTATGCCATCTATGCAATAATAAGTATTAAGCCAATATTTAAAATCATTAACGTTCTACTTTAATGATTCTCCTACACATAACAGATGAAAGAGTGTTGAATTCATGTTTGTAATGACTTGGCCTACATGAATCTTCAGTAAAGACTAGTAAAGACTGAAGTTTAGGCAGTGTTGTTGTTGTATTATGGCACCTTTGACACAAAAAGGTCCTGTGTGCCAGTCACTGTAAAAATCAGACGTCACATTGGTCGTAAGGTGTGGTCAAAAGATAGTCCTTTATGAACCTACAGTGTATGTATATTTAAACTAAGTCTTCAAAACCACAAAAAGAGAGTGAAGTTAGTAAAGACTTTCTGGTTCAATAACAATATTTACAAATTCTGGTATTTATTTACTAGTATTTCCTACTGATTAATGCCACTATCTTTAAAAATGATATGTGTGAAAGATTGTGTTTATCTTTAAAGGGAAATCCAACCTTAATAGCAAGTTGCTTTGTAAGAAAGAGGAAAAATCAGAGAAGCAGTTTGGTGAAAGTTTAAACGAAATCGGACAAGCAATAAGAAAGTTATGAATTTTTGAAAGTTGTGATCACTATACATATGGGAATTTCAAATTGGCTGAATAGGTAATGTCACTGTGATGTAGCTGTGGACAACTCCTCCATTCGCTCCAACACATAAAATGACTAAAATGTCACTTTTTTCAAAATGTTTTAATTAGTAGAATCTTTTTCTTTCATGAGGACCTATAACAATATGCTATCTCCAATATATTTTGAGTACTGCCCCGAGGTTAAAGGCGCTTCGGAGAAAACCGCAAATTAATGATAAATTTGTGTACGACAAATGGGAGAGTTGTCCACAAGTATGTCACAATCGACTCACCAAATTGCCGATTTGAGATTCGCATAGATGTAGTGATCTCATTTTTCAAACATCCATAACTTTCTTATTCCTTGTCCGATTTCTTTCAAACTTTCACCATCCTGTTTTTCTTATTTTTCTGCTTTCACACAAATCAACTTATTACCAAATTTGGATTGCCCTTTAAATATGTTTGTAAGTGTCATCTGCTGTAAATTTTAATCTATTCAGAAAAGTACTCCTACTGTTCTTATATTTACACTCGAAGGGCTTCCCCGAAGATCAATGACAAAGTTGTTGTTGTTGTTGTTGAAGGAAATGGCACTTATGACCTAATAAAAGACCTGTGTGCCAGTTACATAACGGGTAAAGGTAAAAAAAAAATAGGTTGTCAAGTGTGAGATCAAAACCTTTTCCTTTGTTTGCTTTGGGCTTTAAATGAGCTTAAACTTATTATTATTATTAATTATGGCACTGTGTGCTAGTCACAGTAGAGGCTAGAGGAATACTGGCAGTCGTAATTATGTGTGGTCGAAGTACGTAAGGCGGATCAATCTCCTTGGAAGTACATAAATGTACATGTATTTAATATAAAAGTATTTTCCATATTACATATTTTAAGAAGGCGAAATGTTATAAACAAAAAGTATCTGAGGAATCATAGTTGTCTTCAAGGAAATTAGTTGCTAGTCCTTCCTATAACTTAATGCCACAATCATAAATATAGCGTATTACATGTGACAAATTATATATATCATTAAGTGTCATCTGTTGTGCTGTGTAGTTTAGACGTCTTTGCAATCTGTTCCTACTATCTTCATACTTTTTACAAACTGACAAGAAATGATCAACATCATCGTACACAAGACAAACATCTCATAGTCCATCTTTTTCTTTACCAATTTTATGGCCATAACTTTTAAGATGGGTCAATGAACCAAGCTGGAGCCTATTAATTATTATTTCTTGCCATCTTGGTATATATTCCAGGACTTATAATGGGAGGAGACAGTAGTCTTTATAATCTTAAGACCAGTGTTTTTTGATATATTCCATTGCATTTGCCATTCATGTTTATCTTCTTCATTTAAAGAATGTTTAATTTCAGTAATGGATGGAGGGAGTGTGACATCAATATTTTCCTTGGTAGTAGCTCGTTTTGCGAACAAGTCAGCCATTTCATTACCCTGAATACCACAATGGCCTGGTATCCATTCAAAAACTACATTACAGGCTAGGTTACGGATGTTCAAGAGAGTATGACGAATGTCACAGATTAGTTTATTTTCAGGGTTATATTGCGAAATTGCTTGTAAAGCACTCAAACAATCCATAAAACTACACACATGCAGTGGCTGGAATTACTCAACCCATTCTAAGGCCAGAAGAATGGCAAAGAGTTCTGCTGTGTAAATAGATACATTATCATTTAGTCTGACATATTTAGAGCATTTAAAGTGTGGGATATAAAAACTACATCCTACTTTTTTAGTGGTAGGGTTTAGTGAACCATCAGTATATATGTGAAGGAAGTGTTTCCATTAAAGGGAGTGGCAAGTCGTAATCCATGGGCCTGACCAGTTGGCCTGACTCGGGGAAATTTGGATACAATCAGGTCCAATCGTGCGCTACCGAAGGAATGTTATTGTCGGATTCCTCGCGCGATCGTTAACTCGAATCCCTCCATACGCAACCGACCAATGAGATTCAAATACTGGAATAAAGAACGCGCGATCTTGTTTACTCAAATTTGGGTCAATGTGCGAACTTTTATTAGCTGCGCACGATAAATTGAAGTCGCTTTGAACTTTGATCCAGAGAAAGGAGCAGCCAACTGTAAAAGCGCCCATAGATTGCGACTTGTCGCTCCCTTTAATAGTATGAATTATTTCTTTAGAGATTAGTCGCTTTTCATTTATATCTGCAATACACTGAATGCAATTTAGGCAGTGTTTGACAGTACTTGCTATTTATAGCTCCTTTTGATTAGTTTAAATTGGTTTCGATCATTTTGTTTTTGTTTTTATGATTAACAGTGTTCAAGTACTTTGTAGGTTTACTTTTCTGACACTTTCACAATAAAAGCAAGTCATATTTATTCACACAGGAATGCTTGTTGCTCTTGCTACATGTACATCAGGCTTGCAGGTAGTGTTGAATGTTTCAGCTGTTTCCTGTTTGAACATGTTGATGTTCAGTTCACATGAAGCATTGCGAGAGCGAATCTTTAGTTCAGTATGAACTTATGCCATAAAATACTGAATTTTTTTGAAGTTTCAAACATTGTATGTTTCATTCTTCATAATTTCTAACATTTTAACTGATAAAGACCATTTAATATTGTGTTTTACTCTTTGTGATGCAAACACATTTCGTACTAACAAATTGAGATTCCCATAGGTTCCCCCCCCCCTAGATTTTTTTGATTAAAATGTGATTGCAGTTTGAATTGAGGTTCAGAAGTACAGAAGAGTGTACAGGGGTTATGTATACATGTGCGACCCGAGATTCATCCACAATGGTACTGGAATAATTTCCTGGGAAAGGGTGTGTGCCCTCAAATGAAAACAAAACAAAGGCTGCATTAGATAATACAGTTGAGCTTAAATAATCTAACAAACGTACAGATACTTTCTCACTACATAAAAAAATCAAATTTCGGTGTGTAAATCTTTAAATTGTTACAGGTTAAATCTGATGTTGTCTGTAAAATGTGATGGAAAGTATGAGCATTATGTTTGTATATACAGGTTTATTGTATCCCCGGCATTCTGCCGGAGGATACTTCTTGTGTGCGCTCTAGCGGTCACATTTCTTGATGGATTTCTTTCAAACATTGTATGGAGGTGTATCTTGGTAAAATCTGGACACCTATAATTTTATGGTGATGCTGCCCCCAGTGTTCCGTCTTTTATAGGGTAAAAGGCCATTTTGGGGGGATAGTTTGTGTGCGCTCTAGCGGTCACATTTCTCAACAGATTTTGTTCAAATTTTGCATAAGGTGTCTCTTGGTATAATCTAGAAACCTATAGATTTTGGTAATGCTGCCACCAGTGTCCTATCTTTTATAGGGTCAAAGGTCATACTTCAGGGCATGGCGTGAGTGCACTCTGCAGGCCACGTTTCTGGTTGGATTTCTTTCAAATTTTGTATGGAGATGTATCTTTGTATAATCTACACATCTTTACTTTTTGGTGATGCTGCCCCCATTGTTCCGTCTTTTATAGGGTCAAAGGTCATATTTTAATAGATGTCTTGTGTGCACTCTTGTGTGCGCTCTGGCGGTCACATTTCTCAAATTTTGCATGAAGATGTCTCTTGGTGTAATCTAAAATCCTCTAGTTTTTGGTGATGCTGCCACCAGTGTCCCTTCTTTTATAGGGTCAAAGGTCATACTTCAGGGCATGGCGTGAGTGCACTGTGCAGGCCACATTTCCTGATGGATTTCTTTCAAATTTTCCATGGAGATGTAACTTGGTATAATCTACACATCTTTACTCTTTGGTGATGCTGCCCTCATTGTTCCATCCTTTATAGGGTCAAAGGTCATTTGTCCATTTCTTGCACTCTTCTGCATTTCTTGATGGATTTCGTTCAAATTTTGCATGAAGATGTCTCTTGGTGTAATCTAAAAACCTATAGTTTTTGGTGATGCTGCCACCAGTGTCCCGTCTTTTATAGGGTCAAAGGTCATTTGTCCATTTCTTGCACTCTTCTGCATTTCTTGACAGACTTTGTTCCAATTTTTTATGGAAGTGTATCTTGGTAAAATCTACACACCTATAGTTTTTGGTGATGTTGCCACCAGTGTCCCGTCTTTTATAGGGTCAAAGGTCATACTTTGGAGGATGGCGTGAGTGCACTCTGCAGGCCACATTTCGTAATGGATTTCTTTCAAATTTTGTATGGAAGTGTATCTTGGTATAATCTACACATCTTTACTTTTTGGTGATGCTGCCCTCATTGTTCCGTCCTTTATATGGTCAAAGGTCATATGACTTGTGCGCTCTAACTTCCACATTTCTTGACGGATTTCTTTCAAATTTTATATGGAGATGTGTCTTAGTGAAATCTACGCATCTTTAGTGTTTGCTGATGCTGCCCCCTGTGTTCCGCTTTTTATAGGGTCAAATGTCATATTTTGGTTGCATGCATTCTTGAGGACACATTTGTTGACTGATTTCTTTCAGATTTTGTGTGGAGGTCCATCATAGATTACTCTAGACCTCTACAGTTTTGGGTGATGCTGCCCCCAGTGTTCCGTCTTTCATAAAGGTCATATTTTAGTGGTTATCTTGTGTGTGCTCTGAGGTCACATTTCTAGACAGATTTCTTTCAAATTTTCTATAGGGATGCATTATACTCTAATCTACATGCATTGTTTTGGTGATGCTGCTCCTAGTGTTGCCACTGGTGGCAATCTCTACGCCATCCTTTTGTTTGAGGGAGTGGAGGGGGAAGGTTCTTTGTCCCTCCTTTGAATCGCTGCCAGTGCTGGGGGATACATTTCGCATTGTGCGGCAATGGACTTTTCTAGTTTAATTTATTTTTAAATGTAATACATTTAATTTTAAAAACTGTAGTCTTTTCAGAGCCTGCAGGCCTGCTATTCAAAAAGAGCCCTGTGTACATATAGAAAGAAATTTAACAATCCTACATGTAAAATAAAAACACAGCAATGTGTGGACATTATATCATATAAAGTGAAGTACTAGATATTACAGAAACAAAATTACTTTTATAAATTATGATAACAAGAAGCTGAGTTTATACAATTGTGATTGGTACAAAGTAAAACAAACAACATGGTTCACGGTTCAAGTCCCGCTGCGGCACTGTTGTCCTTTGCCACTTGAGACATTAATCTACATTTGCCACTCTCCACCCAGGTGTTAAATGGGTACCCGGTAGGATGCAAATGTCACTGTGACAGGAATAGTATATGTGCACCTGTAAATTGGCCGCCAGACTGGAATGCTCCCTTGTGGAGTGGAGAACGTGCAATTAAGTGCAGAATCGTAACTGGATCCAATAACGGGGGTAATAATACACTGTAAACGCTTTGATCAGTTACTAACGGGAAAGGCGCCATATAAATGCAGGTTATTATGGTGATCTGTCATAGTGACAGATCACCTATTGTATTCGTCAGAATTTTCTTTCTTTATTATTATTCTTTATTTTTATTTTCTCCCACTTTCTTGTTGCAACGAAATCTCAAAAACATTTCAGTCAATTTTCATGTCATTTCCGTCAGTCATCAGGTCATATAAGGTCAAGCTCCAAAATCTTTTTCCAGGTCATTAGGTCATCATGACGTCATCCAGGCGCCATTTTGTGAAATCACATTATCAATCATATCTTCATAACGAGTCATCAAAAATGAACCATATTTGACACACATGAACTTCAGGTCAAGGGTCAACATAAAGTGTCATCAAAATCCGCGCACGCATCATGACGCGCACGTCAAAATTTAAAAATGCTCAAAATCACTTTTTAATCAAATTAGAGTATGGGTCAGGACATTTTAAGCATTTTAAAATTTTCCGTCCGTGCGCGTCCGTGTGCGCGTTATGCGCGCGCGCAGCGCGTACATAACGTAAAAACGCCGTTTTTTCGCATGGTTTGTCTTCCTGACACTGTTCTTGACAATTTCCAACTATTTACAGTCATTTTTGACCTTCCATAATGCCACACGCGTGCGTCAAAGTTTCAAATTCGTGCGCGCGTCAATGGCCATTCTAATGTAAAAAGTGGTAAAAACATGCCTATCTAAAATCCGCCATAGCTCGTCAGAATGCCTGGAAACCCCCCAATTTCTTTACATATTCTGAAAGCCTGTGAGTTGTAGATTTGAATTCATGCAGAATTTTTGCCCATCTCATGTTTTGACGTCATCATATTTGCATATGAACTCAAAAAAATGATTTTGAAAAAATGACGTCATCATTTTTGTATTCATTTGATAATAATTCAGTAATAGGTGGTCGATTTTCTTCCAAATTTTGATATGTTATAGCTGAGACAATTCTCTACAACAATAGTCACCACCTTTTTTCATTTTGATGACGTCATCACAGTGAAATTTTCAATTAAAAACGACATGTCAGAATTTTCCCTATTTGCGTGTTATGTCTATGGAAGATGATTTTTTTTCGAATCATGAATCTACATGACATCGTTCTCTGAGCAGTATCTCAGTTATTTTTAGTCTATTTCCTTCCAGATTTTAATATGTTGTAGCCT
The DNA here is from genome assembly GCA_025617745.1 of Heliocidaris erythrogramma. NCBI lineage: Eukaryota > Metazoa > Echinodermata > Echinoidea > Camarodonta > Echinometridae > Heliocidaris > Heliocidaris erythrogramma. The sequence goes on along the minus strand of CM046855.1, from coordinate 52,367,698 downwards.
GATAAATACTCTTTCTATGAGGGTTCGGTTTTTTTAATCTGACATCGGGATCATTGTCAATTTTAAACTACAAAATGTGATTTGAGAATCCCGTTTTTCGTTTACGTGTTATCTCTATGGGAAATGTTTTGGTCTATTGGTCAAAGCACTTGCCTCCCATGCAGGTGACCCAGGTTCGATCCCCGGTGGGTCCATAATTTAAAAAAATTTTTTTTTTTACTTGTTTTTGCTTGTCATTTTACCATCCTCTTCGACTATTATAACATAAACAATCACAAATCATGTAATAAACTGCCTTATTTTCCATGTTATGTCTATTAGAAAGTAATGTGCAGTAGTTTGTGTACAACCCTATGGAAATTTTAATTCCCTGTCGTGTATTAGAGCTATGGGGTTTATCTCCCAAGTATCCTGCAATATCAAATCGTCCTATTTGATATCACAATTTCTCAAAATTGGCTTAGTCAATTATCTTCAAATTTTTGTCAGTCATCAGTCCTAATAAGGTCAATTTCCCGCATCTTTTTCAAGGTCATCAGATTATTGTGACGTCATCCAGGCACCATTTTGTAAAGATCAACTTATGATCGTATCTTCTTCACGAAATGTCATCTCTCTTTCATATTTGGCATGGCTAAGGTCAATGTCACTTCAGTCATGGTCATCACCATTATCATTATCATCATCATGATTATCATCAACATCAATATCATCATCACTGAGATGATATTCATGATGATGATGATTATCATCAGCATCATTATCATCACCATCAATCATCATCATTATCACCATCATAATCATCATTATCATCGTCATTATATTATCATCATTATCATCATTATCATCACCATCATCATCATCGTCATGATGATATTCAAGATGATCATAATGATTATCAACATCATTATCATCATCACTGTCATGATATCCACGAATCATCCAAAATTCATGTTCACACACTCTATGCCCCATTGAAACAAAGGGGGCGCTATTTCACTAAAATAGGTAGTAGAGCCTACGAATTGAAAATGCTAGGAAAAGGCTGAAATCATAAAAATTGTGAATAGATTCATTATAATTACCGATATCAACGTCATGTTTCACATCATTTTGTCATTCGTCTTCATCAAAAATATCAAGATCAAGACAGATCACCTAATTCGTCTCCAGTGACGAATTAAATTTCTAGTTATTATTATTATTCATACCACAGGTACATTTCTTAAAGGTGCAGGTCAAGGTCGATTATAAGTTGATAGCGAAAAAAATTCATGGGAGCGACGAGAATTTTTGCACCCGTAAGCTTTGAAATCGCGCTCGCATAACCAATAGAGAGAGCGATCGGAAAAAGTAAAATCACTCCCGATCCCTCTCGGGCCCCGACTGTCTGTGACTCAATATAGTCTCGGCCACCAGCACAATAAGCACTGTTTGAGCTCACACAATCTCCTATAAAGTTTTTGTAAAAAAGGAAGGACGTGAACCAGCACAGACTATTTTAAAGATGGTAATAGCTTAAAACAAAAGGACACTGACATGTAAGCAAGAAATACTTCATACTTGCTAACAATGCACGCTTGTTAGTTGTTGAATGGGCATGCACGAGGATGTCAATCGCACTCTCACATTGTACACATTTTCAGTACAGAGGAAGGTGAATGGGATTTCATGAACTAAAACGCTACAAAGCCAACTGTACTTCCAAGTACGAGCGCCACCTCTTGGCCACTGGCTGATGAAAAAGGGAAGAAAATGATGATCTATTTCACGTTATTTTACGTTGAATTTTATTTAGTCTTCATGAAAAGTAGGTAGTAGGATATAATTTGTTTTGCTCTAAATTTTAGAAGCAACGCTGATCATTTTAATCTTGTTTAATTTTAATATTCTTATATGGAAATACAGTTGTTGCACAGGCTGTTTGGGACTGGTTTTATGGCTGTACACTGGCGCTCCGGAACCGGTCTATACCATACTAGACAGTTGGCTGGCTGCGGGGCCGGAGCGGTCGGCCTGTCTTATTGGCAAAATCATCATATTGAGTAGTCGATGACTACCGAAAATGGGCTTTCAAAGCGGGCCTAGACTTGTTAATCAGGATCACTCTCACAGACACATCAAAATATTTGGATGATCACACTTTCACATGACTTTCACATGACAATGAAGACAAATGACAAAACAACAGTTTAATAAGCTAACTGCGTGGGTTACAGATAAGGCTGAGTCATATCGGTTTGTAAACCGGCCCTGGATCGAGGTTATCGACCCCCGGTGCAGTTTTGGCGAAACCGGAGCATCAATGAAATTTATGTTATGTTATAATACAAAGAAAAGAAGTAGCGAGCGCGAATTTCGCAAGTTGATGTTGGTATGCAAATTAACATCCAGCGAAAATATATCGCCACTTGATTCTAATTTGCGCCACAAATTAAAAAGTGAATCCTGAGAAAACAGGATTTGAGATTGCTATAATCACCTCATCTCAGTCACCATACATGTAGCTGCTAGCACTTTAGTATGTATATAAATTCTACTACGTAAAAGTTGGTTAGACATTTCAAAACATGGCTTGAATTACACTTTTATTCCAGCTCAAAGCTAATTCTCATGCCTCAATTCATTTCTCCGGTAAAAGATTTATATTCTTTCATTTAATATGATTCTTTATTTGTTGCAAAAATTCAGTTTTGGTGTCAAATTATTGAATTTCTTTGATTATTCTTCCTTCTCAAACATGTCTAGTAGTCACATGACTCATGGTCGCGGTCACAATCGTAAAACCTGCTATCGTGATCGGGAGTCAAGTGAGTCACGTGACAATAGGGTTTGAGAGTACATGTAGGTGTTTGAAAAGGAAGGATATTTGGAGAAATTCAATATTTTGACACCCAAACTAACTTTTTTAAACAGGGATCCATTAAAAAAATACAAATGTCTTTCACAGCAATGTATGGACATTATATCATATAAAGTGAAGTACTAGATATTACAGAAACAAAATTACTTTTATAAATTATGATAACAAGAAGCCGAGTTTATACAATTGTGATTGGTACAAACAAAGTAAAACAAACAACATGGTTCGCGGTTTTGTAAATTTACAAGGTCGATTATATTTTCATAATCGATCATCAAAAATCAACTATATTCACATCACATAAACTTCACTTGACAGGTCATCAAGTCAAGTCTGGAGATTGAATTGTGGCATATGTTTTTCAGATTTGAGCTACAATTAAAGTGAAATTTAAGCCAATTTTTTTAAGTGTCCATTTAACCTTTACATGGCCAAGTTTATGCTCAAATTAAATGCAAGACTATATAACCAACGTACTGCAATTAAAACTGGCAAATAAATTGGATATGCTAAACCTTATGTAAAATATTCTTGGTCCATTAATATATCGGTGCACTGGTGTTCGACCGGAGCAAAGCCGTCGATCCCTGGTTTACAAAATAACCGATATGACTCGGCCCTAGTTATAGAATTAGATGATTTTATTTGGAAACTTGAAAAACGAATGCAAACTAACAAAAAGGGGATAACTTGGATAAGAAATGACAAACCATATTAGAATTTGAAATGTGTGCTTCAAGCATTATATTTCCAAGTACATCCTTTTATTGACAAAGGAAAAAAAGGAAATACTTGTATGCCTAATTATTATTAGTAGCGATGAAAGTTTAGCAGCCTAAAACAAATTAACAAACAATAATTCAACATGCATATGTCAACATACAAGTGATATTTACTTTTTTTTAAATTATAAATGGCAGTCTGGCAACTTCAAAAATGGCTCTCATTAATTGGTGACCAGTAGGCCAGTTTTGTAATATTGTTTCACTGTGCAACTACTGCCCTTTCTTCACTATTGAACTGTTTGTTGCATTATTGTTTGAACAGATTATTGAAGGATGAGGAGGGAATTTCAAAATAAAAGTTTGGATATCTTTTTCAACTTAGTATTTAATATTTTGAGCATACTAATGGTTCAAAGAAAGGTCGGAAAATGGGAAAACACTGCTGTTACAGGACTTGTCACAGCGACACCCGTTATGACCAATGGCAACGTCCACATACATGCAAGGGGTATTTTCATCCCCCTTCCCAAACAGAAAACAATGATGGACAAAATGCAAAATTTGGTTGAAAGCATGCCGAAGGAAAGACTTTGGTATGGATAACATTTAAAAATCTACATACATCTGTTCAAAACATTTTGTCTGGGGAGCAGGGCCTACCCGGTACCCGAGCACCCACATCCACTGCCTGCTGCAGCAACGGAGCTTGAGCAGCGACTGGCTGCTAAAGCCGTCCGCCCAAGTCCCCACGTTAGTCGATGGCACCCCGGCCACAGAAGCGAAACTTGCGCCCGAGGTCGATGGCGTGGTGCAGAAAATGAAGCCAATATTGACGAAAGCGAAGTATCACAAAATGCGTTTGGAGAATATGGTAATTAACTTTTAAATCTCTTTATTTCTTTTGTCATGAACCCTATAAAATCCCAAGAAAAAAGTCTATTCAAAAGAACTTTCCCTCCCATTCGGGCACTCTCGAAACGGCGTGGATGATAGTTAGAAATATAACAAGTCTCTGCTTGTTGTATCCTATGGTAGAATCCCCTCTTTCTCGAAGAAAATCTTTACACTAACTTGTCAAAAGACAGTAAGGAAGCCATCAAAACAAAATCAAAAGTTGAGCAAGGTAATCGTAGACTAATAGTGAAAATACGAATAAAATAAAAATACGAGATCGGCGCGGAGCAATACCAAAAGCACAAATCCAATATGGCGTTATGTCAAAGCTTAGCCAACCTGGTTGCTATTACCAGGCATTACGTCATCACGCTCGCATCGCCGAAACTAGGCTACTAAAACAATGGCTCCCGCAAAAAAAAAAAGTATTATTTTCCTTGTAAGTTGAAACTGACGAAGGACAAAGGTCAAAAGGTCAAATGAACTTTCTGCAAAAAGCTCTGTAATGACAATAACTTCTATGGATTTCAGGTAGAATCACCTAATTCATACCATAAGTACATCTCTTAAAGGTGCAGGTCAAGTTCGAAAATGAGTCAAATCTGACCAAGGTCAAAGGTCAATGAAATTTCTACAGAAAGTACTGTAATCACATTAACTTTCTATGGAATTGAGCTAGGATCACTAAATTCAAATCACAAGTATGTATAATCTCTTGAAGGTGCATGTCATGTTTGTAAATGGGTCACTGTAAAAGGTCAATGAAAATCACAGCTGCAAGACACATTCACATAGCGAGATGCAGGTGAGACAATGCTTGGCATTTGCTTGTTTTAATTCAGTGTTTGGTTTTGGAGTAAAAAGAGGCTTTAAAGTAGAATGAAGAGTAATGTAAGAAATGGGATGTTTACAAGCAATGTCTTTTAAATATAATAAGGGGTCAGATCTTTCAGTATTTTGAAAACATCAGTGCTGTATTGGTAATGGATCCTGTAATCAACACTTTGCCAGTCAAGCTTAATATGTAATAATGTATCCTGGGAGGTTGTATAATCTGTTTTGAGCACTGATCTTGCATATATTGGGCTGATTGCTGTTTAGAGAAATACAATTTACAGATGTGTGATACAATTTACAGGTAATTTTTATAACTATTTGTTCACTTACAAACCCTTTCTTGTACTTGATCAAGAAATACATGTATGCATTTTTAAAGATGCAAATGATTTCCAGGAAGGAAATGATTAAAAATAGTGTATTGGGATTGGGAAATCTAGATGAATACCTGATAGCAGTTACTTAACTACACTGCTATTAGTTAAATTAATCAATTTTACTCACTGACCTTGATTACACTATTTTTATTTCTGAGTCAAACATGCCGATCCAAGTCAATGCAAAACAATATATGTGTTTGTGTTGATGTATACATGGATGCGTGGTCTGTTACTGTGCTATAGAACGTAGATGTAATTATTGAACATTTTGTAATCACAATTTAGTCAATTAAAAATTTAAGATATATATGCTTCATTATGAATATCCCATCTTAAAAATAAAATGGCCTTTTAATGTGTATGATTGTTTCCATCTGAATATATTTCTTCCTTTTCATAAACTCTTTTTATATGGTAAATTTCAAGTAACTATAGTTTTAAAAGTTTTCTGTGTATCCAAATGACATGATGGTCACATTTTCCCCTCAATAATTTCACATATAATTGCCATTGATGAACTACATGTACATGTACATGTACATATAGGTTCAAAAGGCATTTCCACATGTACATCCTTCAATTTACTTTCGTATTCAAACATATACACGTACATGTGTGGTTAGTATGCTAGAGCAAATATTTGCAACACAACGTACGTGTGTTCTTCAATCCAAAATTGTGCTGTTTCTTGAAGTATACAAAATATATTTCTTTTCTGGAACAGGTGGATATGCTGTTTAGACATTGTATGATAACTTTTCTGGTAAAATGTTGTATCTGCCTCTCTCTCTCTCTCTCCCACTCTCTCTCCCTCTCTCTCTCTCTCTCTCTCTCCCTCTCTCATTCTTTGGATAAAACATTTGACTTTGAATAAGTACATATGTACCTATTCTCAAAGTACAGGTTTGGCTGTTTAAAACATACCAAAGAGTGGAATGGATAGGAAAATAGCAAAGGGCAGTATTCGTTTTCTCATCTTGAGAGCAATATCTATCATCCAACAACAATGTATACTTATAAATGTAGTGGAAACACGATTTTGCCAACAGACTCCGAAGTTTCCCTAACAAATTGAATTCAGATCACCTTTATTCATAATTCGATTACAGCAAGGGAAGGCCTTTTCACATTTATAAGAGAAATGTATTATCTTATATTTTGTTGTATCTTTGTCAATTCCTTTTAAAACATTGTAATCCATGTCAATTCAGTACCAGGACTGCCATTATGGATTTTTTTTCTTCAATAAAACACACCATTGATAGAACATATCATGCACAGTTACATGTAGTTATGAGATGAAAGAGCTTGACATTAAGTGCTAAAAGCAGTTTCAAATGCCTCGTTCGAAGATTTTTCCTGACATTTTTTGTGTATGCAGATCTGACAGTTGATCTCAGTACTGTGAGTGACAGCAAAAAAAAAATGTTATCCCTGAAGTAATCTTTCCCATGAAGTAATCTTTCCCATGAAGTTGTATAAATGTAACATTTTGATGGCTTGTTATAGTTATCGTTTATATTTTTGTGAAAGGGGGGGGGGAGGAGGAGGGGTGGATGTGTGTATGATATTGACCTTCATCACACTTGTTCATGTGGCCTACTTAATTCCAATTCTCAATAAATGTCAACATTTACTTTTTGGCAAATCTCCAGGGCTGTTGAATAATAGATAAATATATGTACATGTACACGTACATGTAGGTCTCAAAGGCATTATAATTGAGATTAATGTATAGTATAGCTGTACATATAGTGAAAAGGAGAGCAAAACGAAAGGGTTAGTTTCTCTGTGCTAAACTGCTATGCCCTCTATACTTCTCTGATTGCTGTGGACTTCCGGCGTTCACCCAGCACATTTTACTCCACGAGGACTAGACGTAATTAGCGGTATTTATTCTGATCAAGATATTCTTTAGCAGGGTATGTGAAATGAAACTATTGTTTGAATGTGGTCCAGTTGCAGCGGATTACATTTGACTGCTGGAAAAAAGATAATGGTTTCATTTGAAGTGTTGCCTTCTACATTAGCTGGAATAGCAGGAATTTTCGACAGAAAATGTTGATGTCTACCCTGTTTGTAACATAACTACACGCATGTGTTTCAAGTACTCATCAGTTTATAATATTAGCATTTATCAAAAGATGTACAGTGTACATTGAAAATCAGACCAACATTTAGGTCAGCACTTATATTTACTGAACCTGAACTCGGTCTGCAAGAAAATTATTTGTAAGGGTAACATTGAATGTGAAAATGAAAGTACTTTGCGACAAGAACATTACCTAGACTAGACTTAAGTAGACTAGACTTAAGTACATGTAAGTCGTAAGTGATTGAGACTACAGTATATAATAAGCAAATGGATTGTGTACTGTTCAGACCTCCTACATGTACATGTATTGCAAGGCATTTTTGAAAAGAATTATTGTTGGTTACATGTCACTTTTCTGAAGGTTCATACTTTTCAAAGGTTCGTTACTCTGAAGGTTTATATATCCGATGGTTCGTTTACTCTGAAGGTTCGTAATTTAAAAGTAAAAGTAGAGTTCAGGGTTCTTAATTGCGAAGGTTCACAATTTGGAAAATGTAATAGAACCCTACATGGCTACATATTTCTTTTGAATTATGAACCTTCAGTATAATGAACCCCGTTTCATTTTCGGAATTATGAACCTTTATTATATTTTCGGAAATACATGTACGAACCCCATTTCTTTTCTGGAATTACAAACCTTATTTCATATAGGGAATTTTGAACCTACATGTACAAATAAACGAACATTCAGAGTAATGCACCGAAATTATTAACCCAATTTAATTTTTGGATTTATGAACCCCCTGGTATGGGAAATTAGTGTTTCAGAATTAAGAACCTTCATAAAGATGAGTACCCCTGTATTGGTCATTCTTGTGAACCTGGATATTGATAAATTTTATATTTCCTTTTGAGAGAGTGTTTACATGTAGAAGATAGTCACATCTCATTTCTGTATTTACATTTGTCATGTGTGTTTACTTCTTTGTGAAAGTGCTTGGAGATCTGTAGGTTATGAAAAGAGACCATGTATCGAGTGAATTTTGATGGGAGTTTCCTCTGTTTACTTGTATGTGGAAGAGAGAGAGAGTTAGAGGGATTGGGAGGGGGGAGGAAGAGAAGGAGGGAGGGAGAAACATATGTTGATGGGCAGAAATGAGAGGGAGGTAGAGAAGGAGAGACATGTTGAGAGAAAGACGAAAGGGGAAGTGATAACAAAAAACAAGTCCTTGTAATCAAATTCACAACAATGTACAACAAAAAGATCAACTTTGTACATGTCAGTTTGTAATCTAAAACTTTCTTTTTTACACATGTGCATTGCTCACTATTTGGCCCATATTTGTTTTCTTTGTAGTCTTATCTCTCTAATCTCTTCGTTGATCATTTAGAAACAGATATATTTGATGGTCCTTAACAATTCATGTATTGCCCTCTTTCTTTCTTTCTCTTTCTCTCTTTCTTTGTATCTTTCTCTCTCTTTCTCTTCCTATCTCTCAGTGGTGACACTGATTGGAGTTATCAATGCATGTAATTGCTGTGTAATTACTCCCAGAATCTCGCTTGGTTGTTCTGTGTATTCAATCTATTCTGACATGCCCTTTGATCAATGCAAGAAGATGTCAGTACATGCACAGGGACGACTACATCCATGCTTGCATCATTTAATTCACTATGTTATTGAATGTTGTTGTATCTTGCAGATAGTGTAGTGATCGTTCTCACTTTCTGCTACCTTTCTTTCGCAACTGTGATGTTAGGAATGGGACAATGTAGCCATGGCTTCATCAGACGAAGGTGACTCATCCGCACCGTCTACACCAAACTATGCTCAGCTATCAGGCTACTCTGTAAGTGTGCTTCAGGTGGCTTGTAAAGCCAATATTAAAGATAAAAATGAATAATGGTCATGAATATAGCATTGTGAAAGAAACTCTGTCTTGAAGCATATGGGAAGGTTAATTATGTTATGATTAGTACATAAGAATTGGTTTATACTTTAATGTTTTGGTAATCAGCAAAATGATAATATATTGACTCAGTTTTTTTCCGAAAGTCATGTGCACTGCACACAGAAATGAGTATATGAGACTAGACACACATGTGGCATAGAAGTGTGGTCAAAGCATTTTCAGGTATTTTTTGTCATATTTTGAATACGGCGGAATTTGAGGAGCAAATATTTTCTATGACATCCTTCCAAACTGAGATAAAAAGAATGAGAAACCTCCAAAAGTATTTTTCACTTTATAAAGGAAAATCAGAACTTTGATGTGAAGTTGTGTATCAACAAGGCTGAACATTAAGAAGGACAATAATCAGGATTTTAATAATAGACAGTAATAAGATATGATTTTTGCAACATAGAGACCACCATATCAGTGGTGAAGAAAAAAAATTTGCAGAATGATTGATCCTCAGAAAGCTGCAAAAGAGCTGGGGAAAACTGGAAAGAGTGCTGGTGTCTCTCCATTCCTGTTACACACAAACGTGACTCAAAATATCCCATTTTCTATTTGTTTAATTATAGAATAGCATTTATTTCATGGGACTTTTGTGGACATGATGCCCAGATTTTCCTGAGCATACATGTAGGCAAGAGAGAAAAAATTTGTTTGAGAAAATTTTTACATTATATAAGATCTCTGCCCCTATATAGCACACAAGCCCAATTTTAGGGGAATTAATTCATTTGAACATTAAATGTATTTGAAATTCTGTGTTTGGTTTCATTGCCACAGCTCATGTACATAATACTGTTATTTGAACCCCCAGAAGACTTGTAGAAATGTTATGTAATTCAATTACTTGACTTTGATTCCTTTGCAGTCTCCCATCCATGCTGCTGTGAAAGCAGAATATGATGGTAGCCCTGGTTGCAGCAGTGACAGCGTCTGCTCTCCAGAGTCTAACGGCTCCCTGATCAATGGGATCCAGAACGCTCTCCTTGATGAAGCAGCCAAGGCAGAGGGCGACCAGAGTGCCAATCCTAGGCTGTGTGCCGTGTGCTCAGACCTGGCATCTGGCTACCACTACGGCATCGCATCCTGCGAGGCTTGTAAGGCCTTCTTCAAAAGAACAGTTCAAGGTGTGTACTTTTGAAAGTTTCCAGGGCTTTGAAGGACTGGTCAAACCTAAGCTATACCGTAGCGATAAACTATATTATGATAATAATTTAACAATAACGATAGTGATAAAAGTTGTGACACCTGGAAGATAAAATTTTGGGGTTTCTGTCAATCAACACAGTAGACACTGCCTGTATTTCTTCTTCTGAAGGGATGTCGCATCAAAGGATTAAAATCAGTGGTAGGGACGCTGATTTTCCGCAATCGCGTAAAACGGACGGAATTCACGGAAATGACCATTTGAAAACAGAAAATGCAATTTCGAACGGAAAGTCACAGAAAATCCCTTTCACCTCAAAATTTTTCTTTTTTTCAAGAGTTAAATTGTAAAAATTACACTATTCTTGTGATTCGTTATGCAGTGAAAAAATATCGGGCCTAAAATCATGGTTAATAACTCTGAATACTTAGCGATATTCTTTGGAGACAGGGCGCTGCCATTTTGTTTTGCTGGAGCAATGGAGATTGGAGATTGTGACACAAAACATGGTACAATAGGAGCAGCCAATCCCTATTATGCAAGCTAGGCACATACTCATGTGCTCGAGAGGCAAATAAGGCGAGATTGCCGTACACAGCCCGCACATTTTAGTAAAGGGGCTGGCGTGTGTGCCTAGTATTACGTAGACGTAATACTAGGCACGCACACGCCAGCAGCGGGTGCTGCGTGCGGCGAGATTGTACACACGCTGTTGTACAGTTCGAAAAAGGGGCTGGCGTGTGCGCCTAACATCGATCGATCGCTGATATGACATGACCGCCAAGACTGAAATGTTTTTGTTGACGTCGATACGGTATGTACGACCATCGAATCTATGCTTCATTGATTTGATTGATCATTGTTGATTTGTTGGTTTGTCATGTAAGATTCCTTTTTGATCCAGTCGTGATTGTGAAATGCAAGTCGAATACCTGAATTTCGACTGACTCTGTAATGTTAGAACCTAGTTTAATAGAACATACATTTGTACTATGCATATCTTACGTAAACGGAATTTTAGTTTTTTGATGTGTACAAAGTCTATGGCAAAACGGAATTTACGTTTTTTAGCCCATCTGAAACGGAATTCCGGATTTTTCTGAAACGGAAAAAGCCATTTTTTGAAACGGAAAATCAGCTTCCTGACAGTGGCTCACATATGTAATCTTCAAAAAAAAATCGCTTGTTAAGCGATCACAAGAAGATGATAAAGCTATAATTAAAGCGAGGCTCATTGGCATAAATCATTTAGGTCTGACCTACACCAATGATTTCCATTTCATTTTTCACAGAACAACATGGGAGCAGTTGTTATTGTTCAGGGCTGACCAACCCTTTATGGATTAAGAAATTCTGGGATATTATGGAATTGAGAATTTTTGTTTCCACAGCGAAAGAATTAGGAAAAATGGGAAAACCATGTTGAGCTAAATGTTTTTGTAAACCAGTGTATGCATTCAGGGAAATGATGTGAGATTTCCAAACAATGAACTTCATTTATATCAAAAATTTTTGTAGTAAGCTTGTAATAAGATTTCTTAGTTCTTAGTATTGCTGGATTTCTTCTGCGTGACTGATTAAGCATATACCCATTTTTTCTTTGCATCTACTTGGTTCATTTCACTGGCTTTATGCAATGATAATTCAAAACTTGAGAAGTAAACCCATCACTATGTTTGTTTGACATGACTGATTGATTGTTGAGTGGATTTTGCTGGTACTTTGATCTATGTTGATTCAATGAGTTCTCCACTGAGATCAGGGCCCTGTAACATTTACAATCAATCGCAAATTTGAAACAACCATTCTGATTGGTCCATGATCAGCATTTTGAACAAGATGCGCATGAAACAACAATCTTGATTGGCTGTTGGACTTTGTAATTGATTGCAAATCTTTGTTACGGGGCCCTGAAGTGGTTAACCTCTTTGATTAGCAATTTTCCAAAATGGGTTGCTCAGATCAGCTCGGCAAGCTCCTTTGTAATGAGTGCCATACCTTGTAGTCACTAGCACCCAAGGCATTCCCAGGGTAGTGCTTTATGAACAACATCCTGTGACCATGAATGAGGTCGATGTGGAAACAACCATCTCTCATCCAAGAATTCTTACTATTTTAGAATTTTTCATAACACCTGGCATGACTTGTGCTAGTACAGTCAAACCTGCTTTAGCGACCACCTGTATTAAAAGAGCACCTGTCTATAAAGACCATAATTTTTTTTTTGTTTCCCTTGAAAAGTGTTTCTCATTGAAACGTATATTATTAGGAGCCTGTACATAAAGACCACCTGCTCGTAAAGACCACTTGTCTCCCTCGAGTGATCTTTATGGACAGGTTTCTCAGTTGTTTTTTTTAAACGGTGTGTTCGAGTAGATCACTAAATTATGCCTCTTCTTACTACGAGTATGTTAAACTTCCAAAGTGCTAATTACATGTATAACCTTATTCCAATAGGTTATGACCTACATTAACTCAGGCAGGTCTCATTTTAAGCACATCGGAAAAGCATGCGGAAAAGCATTAGATTTCATACCATTTGGACAGTAACATGTGATTTGATGAAATCTACTTGAATCAGGTTATAATGTCATGATTGTCATCAAATCTGATTCTTGAAGGTAGTATAGAAATACTATATTGTGGGTTAATTAGTAAATAGTTTATTAAACTACACATAGAATGATGAACCATTCAAGATGTGTCCCCTTTTTTATCAAAGAAGCTGCTTTTTTGTTTACTGAAAAAGAGATTACAGTTTGTGATGGTGCATATCATATTAAGCAGCTCTGATAAACTTGTTTTTGGATGTTGTTTCTTCCAACTTCAACTTTTTTTCCAAGAATGTTGAAAGAGTTTGTTCATGTGATTCTATTTATGATTAGAATTTCATGTTATGTGATATGGGTCAATCCACGTCAAATCAACCAATGCTTGTCACCCGACCCCTTCGATTTTCTTTAAACTCGCACCAAATGTTCCTTGGAGTGTCTGACGGAAAACCCCAAAATATTTTGCCCCAAGGTCAAGTGGTTGCTAAGATACATCCTCGCATAGCAACCAATGCGCGTTCCAAGAAATGAGTTTTATGAAAATTATGGTTTTTGTTACTCATGAGACTTACATCATCAGTTTCATTAACATTTGGAAAAAACTGGTCAAATTCATTTTCATTCATGGATGAATCGTATACACTAGTTAAATTCTCGTTCACACACAAAGACACACAGGAAATGGCAAGACAACTGTTTTTATCACATTTTGGATCAAATTTCAAGGCCAAAATCATGCAAATAGGCAGTCTTGTGGTATATTTTATTTAAATATGTGGTATATTTTATTTAAATATGTATTACAGACTCTCCATTTTGAAACTGTCGTCATGTGAAACGTCCCCCGAATCCCATTTTCATCGTTTACCACCACTTTTGGTGGTGAAAATTAGCTGTTAAACCTTTCGGTACCAAAATTTCTTTGGTAACCCCCGATAATATTGGTAAATGTCTATTAATACAGAAAATTTCATGGTATTCCTCGATGGGACGAAGGGTCATCTGTGACCTTGAACTTGGAACATTTTTCATTTTTTGCAACTTTGAGGGCGCCCTTCACAAAAACGGCTCACCCAATTCCGCTGATTTTTTGGTGGATTATTGCCCAAGTCAAAGTCTTTCACTGTACAAAATTCTAGTTCCTGATCTCACACAGTATTAGAGATATGAGGCTCTATTAAAACATGCGTCCAAAATTTCAAACATGAAATTCGACACCATGTTCGGTGACCTCGTACGCAGAAACGAAAGTTCAGTTTTGCGTCACAATTAATTTTTCTTTTAAAGAGCATAAAGTTCTTCCAATTTACAGATAATGAGCTGTACTGGATAAAAATTCTGGCCTCAGTGGTCAATTAAAAAACCATAATTTTCATAAAACTCATTTCTTGGAACGTGCATTGGTTGCTATGCGAGGCTGTATCTGTACCACTTGACCTTGGAGAAAAATATTTTGGGGTTTTCCGTCAGACACTCCGAGGAACATTTGGTGCGAGTTTAAAAAAAATTGAAGGGGGTCGGGTGACAAATTGTCAAAAAATTGGTTGATTTGACGTGGATTGACCCATATAGAAAGAGGATATCTTCAGTTAATAATCTACAACATGATGATTTTATAGATAATCTAATCTCATTTGATTTGCTTCCTTCTGCCTTTGTGTGCAGTACTCCTTATGTCAGTAGCAGTGCATACAATTTTACCCTTGATCTCACAAACATATTGTTATCTGTAAAGCGAATGTAAATTATCACTTTGCTCCCTTTGTTTATCAATGCAGGTTAGGAAGAAGGTTGTTCACAATAAGCTCAGAGCACTTATCATAATTTGTTTGCCCCTGCAGTTCAAAAGCTATCAATATGAAAAGAATTACATGTACATGTATGTGAAAATGTAAACAGCATGTACTTGAAATGAAAGGTCTATGTGTGCAGGTATCCTGCTGTATGTGTGGTGATGCTTAAACTAGAAGTGTGAATTTCAGCAAGCTAGGAGAGAGCTGTACCACTTAGTACCAACGTGGTAGATATTGGTGAAAATATAAGTATTTTTGTGACGCACTGTAATAGGTCTCTTGCTTAACTTTTTATCTACATGTTCCCAGCATGGCAATCTGGACAATTGTTTGGGTTGCTGTTACAACTTTTGGTGGTCATTTACAATGAAATGCATGAAATTGTAATAATGATGATTATGATGATAATAGTAATCATCATCATCATTAATGACAACAGGGAGATTTATTTTATTATTTATGTTTTTTTAGTTGCTCCTGGGCTACAAAGGCAGGAATGTTAGGTAGCCCAGCAGAATTTGAGGTGGTCAATGGGGTCAATCCAAACAACTGCTAATTTTGAGCCCTGTTTGTAATTGTAGCACTATCATAGAGTTTCACTAATAACTGTAGAATCAAGTTAGACATATTTGGATGACTGTGGCTACATGTACCAAACATAGGATACTTAGAGCATACTGTACATTTACACCCCTGTTTGAAAGCCCCCCCCCCCCCCCCCAGTAAAAAGGGTGTATTAATATACTATTAATACATAGTTGGAAGTGCATGCGTTGGTACGATCTGGCAACACAAAGGTTTTTATCGTTGTGTACTATACGCATACGTGCGTATAGTACACCACGATAAAACCTTTGTGTTGCCAGATCGCACCAACGCACGAACTCACAACCATGTATTAATAGTTTTATAAAACGGGTTGGCAATATGATTATGAAGTCTATAAAAATGGTTACGAACCCCATAGAAACGCCAAGAGTTGCAGAGTCGTGGAGGCTGCCATTTTCTCTCCTGGATGACATCACAGAAGCACAGCCAACAAAAGTCATGCACGTTTCAGTGCGCGCATGAAATCCCTGCGCTAAAATGACAAACTACGCGATTTCATGGCGTTTTAAGGTTGCACGCACCAGAGCTACACATACGCGCAGCTCAGCCATGCGTTAATACCTTTTTGCCTTGCGTTATCACTTTCTTTTTGCACGGTCACGTGGTGTTATTTGACCAATCAGAATGGCTACATTCTTGAACCCGTTTTATAGTGTATTTTGTACTATGCTCATGTTCATCATGCTCCACATTCAGCACTCTGATTGTATTAACATTTAACCAGTTGTATACCACTGTTGCCTCATCAAAGAATTTAATGAGTTGCGCAATGTGCTTGTGCATCAAGGTATATTTGGCCCCGTAACATTGCTTCTTTTTACTTTATAACATTGCAATTCACTGAATAGTGAGTGGTTTACTTATGAATAAAAAGTTTATGTGTACTGTTATTTTTTTAGTTAATCAGATCCATGTTAGCGTAAAATGGCCATTATACCAATTTTCAGTTATTTATTACCATGATTGATTGATGATTTTATAACTCTTTATATTTTTGTTGGTTTAGAAAGGACAATATCTCAAATTCTATAAATAGAGTGAATTTCTACTCTGAGGTACATGTATGCTAATGTATCTTTATTGGTGATATCAAATGATGTTGGCTTGATTTCAGTCAGCTTTACATTAATTAGAAATTAACCTTTATAGGTTTTATGGAATAGTGAGGTTATTTATTAACATCGAATGACATATGTTTGATGAAAATGATACAGCCCAAAATATATATTGTACTGAAGTCTATGTGACAATGCTAAACACTACTATGCAAAATTTCAAAGTAGATTTGTTGAACACTTAAACGTACAAGGACTTCATGATTGCTATGTTTGGTATATTGTTTTGTCATTAGTGAATTCTTTACACTTTATACTTATGTTCCCTTCATGTACTTGTACCGCTTGACCTTTCAGACAGAGAGATTTGCAGTTTAACGCATTATTATTATACTATTAATTCATGGTTGGGAGTGCGTTGGTGCGATCTGGCAACACAAAGGTTTTTATCGTGGTGTACTATACGCACGAGGCGCAAGCCAAGTGTGTTTGACACCACGATAAACACCTGCGTGTTGCCAGATCGCACTAATGCACAAACTCACAACCATGTATTAATAGTCTTATAAAACGGGTCGGCAATATGATTATGAAGTCAATAAAAATGGTTACGAACCCCATAGAAACGCCAAGAGTCGCACAGTCATGGAGGCTGCCATTTGCTTTCCTGGATGACATCACAGAAGCGCAGCCAACAAAAGTCATTCGTGTTTCAGTGCGCGCATGTAATCCCTGCGCTAAAATGACAATTAAACTACGCGATTTCATTGCGTTTTAAGTTTGCACGCACCAGAGGTACGCGTACGCGCAGCTCAGCCTTGCTTTAGAGCCTTTTTGCCGTTTGTTATCACTTTTTTTTTGCACGGTCACATGGTGTTATTTGACCAATCAGGATGGCTACATTCTTGAACCCGTTTTATAATTAGCAATAATAGCATTTAATATATTACCTGTATGGCAATTCGCTAATGGCAATGTTGTGAAGCACTAAAGAGACTCTTTAAAGTGACAGTAAACTGAAGCTCCTAATGCTGCCATCTTTTAACCCTTTCAGGACAGGAATTATTTAAGGGCTAAATTGATCACATTTTGTTCTTCGAATTGGCAACAATAATATTTTTCTTTCAGTGCTACATGGTTGGAATAAGGTGTAATTTCTATGAAAACAATATACATGGTTAGGAAATTTGTTGAAAAGTTGAAAACATTGCCAATTTTGATAATAGCCAATGATATTTGGGTCAATCCACATCAAATCAACGGATTTTCAGACAAGTTGTCACCCGACCAACTTTGATTTTCTTTAAAGTCGCACCAAATGTTCCCCAAAGTGTCTGACGAAAAACCCCAAAATATTTTGCCCCAAGGTCAAACGGTTGCTAAGATATGGCCTCGCCTAACAACCAATGCATGGACAAACCAATTAGGCCAATTAAATTTATGAATTTTTGATTGACAGCTGTAGCCAAAAATGACATAGGTCATAGTCAAATTAGAGTGTACAAATGTGACATATTCTTCAAGTACTCATTAAAAGCTATCAATATTGAAAATATCCTCATTATCAGGCTTTGGCT
Organism: Heliocidaris erythrogramma; assembly: GCA_025617745.1. Taxonomy (NCBI): domain Eukaryota; kingdom Metazoa; phylum Echinodermata; class Echinoidea; order Camarodonta; family Echinometridae; genus Heliocidaris; species Heliocidaris erythrogramma. Next base: position 52,349,267 of record CM046855.1, on the reverse strand, counting down.
TTGTGAGACAATAATTTTTAAGCGTATGGCATAAAAGTCACATGTGTGGGCAAGTTAGCATTATTTAATGATTTTGGACCATTTGGGGGCACCATTTCAAGGTCACAGTCAAATGAGAGTGTACAAATTTGATATATTCTTCACTTACTCATTTGAAACTATCAATATTGTAAATATCACTATAATCAGGCTTTGCGTTTGTGAGGAAATCAATCATGCTATAAAGGTCACACGTGACCAGAAATGAGCATTTTTTAAGTGTATAATTGTTTTTTGTTGACTTTGAGAAGCGATTTCAAGGTCAGTCTCCTGTAAAACAAACTTACAGTAGTATATATTCTTTTAGTACCCTACATGTATAACATACTACCATAACTGTTAATATCACTATTCTTAGCCTTTTTATCTTGAAGATATTAACATTTGAAATATGATCTTATGCCCATACATGTATGTCAATTTTCGTTGATAGATGGGTTTATGTCCATTTACAACAGGGTACATTGGCCATTGAACGTTCCGGACGCAAACATTTTTTGGTAACTTGTTAAAATATAGGTAAATGCCTATCCATACACAAGAATTGGTGGTGTTCCCAGATTGGACTAAGGGTGATCCATGACCTTGAACTTTATTTTGAAAATATCCCAACTTTGAGGGCGCTCTTTAGCAAAACCGCTTCGACAAACGTGCTGATTTTTTTTTAGATTTGTTCAATTACTAAAAGTATTCAAACATACAAAATATTGGGTCCTAAGCTTATTTGATTTTGATGCTATGAGCCTCCAAGCATACAATTGAAATCACAGATTTTACAGTTAACGCCATTTTCGGTGACCTTGTACACGAAACGGAGAATCATATTCTGTCATTATTTTTTTTTGTAAAGGGCATAAAGTTCTCTCAATATCCAGACAATGACCTCTCTGTGTGAAGAATGTTGGCTACAGTTGTCAATCAAAAATTCATAAATTTAATTAGCCTTATTGGTTTGTCCGTGCATTGGTTGCTAGGCGAGGCCATATCTTAGCAACCGTTTGACCTTGGGGCAAAATATTTTGAAGTTTTCTGTCAGACACTTGGGGGAACATTTGGTGCGAGTTTAAAGAAAATCGAAGGGGGTCGGGTGACACCCATCCGTTGATTTGACGTGGATTGACCCATTTAACCTCTCAATGTGTTGCCAATTTAAGGATTTTAGAGCTTATGCTCGTTTTAAGAATTCCTGGCATCAAACGCAATATGGTCATGAAACAAACTGGACATAGTGTTTGCAGAATTATCTGCTCTTTCTACTCATGCATCTGGTATATTTTTTAGAGCTCTGAATCAAAAGTTATTAGGCCAAACCACAACATGTGGTCAGTTGTCTCGAAAGGGTTAACCGGTTTTGAAAAGTGTCCATGCCTCTCATTTTATCATGCCCCATTCTAGTTTATAGAAGCTTAGAATGTATCTGTATGCAATTTTCCACATTTGCAAAGTCAAAAATAATAGTTTGAAAGTATAAAATATGCTCATTATCCAAACAAGCTGTTTGTCAAAATTCAAATTGAAATTTTCAAATTATAATATTAATTTAGCAGTCACTGTAAGATGGCGCTGTTCAAGTTTACCAGTTTAATGCCACTTTAAAACCATGTAATGCTAAGCAAACTAACACCTTGTTCACATCTCATTGTTTCTTTCAGGTAACCTGAATTACCAGTGCCATTCCAAGAGCAAATGTGAGGTGAACAAGAAGAGACGTAAAGCATGCCCGGCTTGTCGCTTTCAGAAATGTATCAACATGGGCATGATGATAGATGGTGAGTTTGGCAGTCTGTTGATGATAATCATGTTAATGATGATATTGATCATAAAGATGATAATATCAGGAAGACATTTAGAACTTGCCCAGATTGTCCCTTTCTGAAATGTATCAATATGGGCATGATGATAGATGGTTAGTAACAGTACTCTGTTTATTTCTAGTTCTACTATTATTAATTTCTGGGGGGGGGGTGGTTCCATGATACATCTATAAAGTCTAACAATAAGATAATTTTTCACTTGCACTAGGAAAAAATTACAATTGTATCATTCAATCCAATTGTTATGCAGATAGAATGTAATGTGTATCATCTGATATGTACATGTAACGTCATATTTTGGAGGCTTCTTATTTCAAGTGTATACTTTTTGTTGCCCTCCTTTTCTTGTTCAACTCCTTTTCTTGTTCAAATATGATTATTTTATATGAATGTACATCTGATGTTTTATTTTGATGTTCAATAATAAAATTGATTTGATTTTGAAGTTGAAGGACCTCATACTTGGGCACCTTGAAAACAGTTAATGATGATGAGAAAACCAAACTTTAGTTTTTTTTAGTTGAACAATAGCTATTAGTATAATCAGGGAGCTGTAAATAGAAGGAGTGGAAACAAGCTGCTCTCCTTTGATCCCATGCTTGGCGCCGCCGAGTTATGCGCTACTCCGCAACTGTTAACCAGGTGGTTAGATAAAAGAGCGCATGAATTATCAGGGTTTCGAACTCCTCCATCAGAAAATGGTATCTCAGCAACTGTTCGCTGTCCCTTTCAGTGATTTCTCATCAATTGTCGAATGAGTAGAATGAGCAAACAGAAACTTATGTAATTTCATACCTTTTTTCAACTGCAAAAATACGAAATGCGCGCACTAGCGAAGTACTTTATTTTAAATCATGGATTAAATGACAGGACATTAAAACGACCGGAGATGACCGGAATATCCTAAAATATTGAGTTTTTGTGAGGATTTAATTTTCCTTTCACCGACACTGGCACGCAAATTATAGGAAGAGCGGAGTACTAAATTTGAAAAATTGTTTGATGCACTATTCCCAACACATCCCCATGTAAATGTTACAATTTACACTGGAATATGGGCGGTAATTTGATAAATGCAAAACTGGTACCTGGCCTCCAAATTTCCCCACAGTGGAATAGCGGCGCCATGCATGGAACTTCAAAGCCAAGTGGAATGTTTCGCATCCATTATTAAGCTTTAGAACTCACGCATACGTTTGCGTAATTTTACACTCCTTCTATTTACAGCTCCCTGGTATAATATTAGAATTTCATAGAATGATTCAGGGTGATTTGCGACATTGAAATTCTGTTTTCTCCTAATAATCATGTTATTGGTACTTTCTGGAGGCATTTACTTTTTTTCCAAAAAAATGTTTTGTATATTCCGAAATGATGATGTCATGCCTTAAAATGCATTATGATGTTGGTCTGGGGTGTTTTTGAATGAGGACAATAGCAGGAAATCAAAGTCCAGTGACATCCACCCATATGACTGAGGATAGCCTTGTTTTAAGTACAAAATCTGTTTCACAGCAGATTCATTAGAAAATGATTGCCTTGTAATTTATTGTGTGTTTTTTTCGTTACACCCTTGTGTGACAAATGGGGCTTATGATTTTCTCCTAAAACTACATAAAGACCCCAGTGAAAATGTAAAAAAGATCATTATTGAAACTATTCTATGACTTCAGGTTGTCACATATAATCTCTTCATATAGTCAAAACTGCACATAGTTTGGCTTGAAAAAAATATACCTTTGAAATGTTTTTTTTACAGGTGTAAGACTTTCATCTTTTTAAACTACATGTACCTACACATGTATAGCATCGAGACAAATTGAAACGACTCATAGGCATGCTTACTAATCTATGACTGTGTACAGACTGCTTACAATGTATGGTCTGTTGAGAGCCAGAAGGGCGTTAACTATGTGTAAGAGGATATGTATCGATGCCTATCCGGCTCTCAGCTGACAGTGTAACTTTCTCTTTCTTTTGTGGGTCACATTTAGAGTTCATGATGTGTTTTGGATCTTCTGCTTTGGAAGGTCTGTTTATCAGTTAATCATTAGAGGATCTAGAGAGTCTAAACATAAAAGTGTTGTTTGCATAATTCATGATATAATGTGATATTATCATGTGCAACTTTCGTGATGAGGAATGAAACTTGACCGAATTCTCCTGCCATTTGAAATGTCAACATTGTCTATTGCAATGTAACTATTTAGATAATGTAACTATTTCTGTTGGAGGAAGAAGTGGGACATGACTGGAAATAGAGGGTCGATTGATTGTGAATATGAAAGTAAATTACAACTTCATTATTGTTTGAATGGATATCACTCCAATAGACCACTTCTGTAATGTATACAAATTTCTGCACTAATATATTCTCTGAGCACCTAGTGACGAGCTATTCCATGAACATGCTTTTTATAAATGAGCCTCAATGCTTGGAATCCAGTTTGCATACATTATTTGTTGCTATGCCCGGCAAGTCTCCGGCAAGTCTCTGGCAAGTCTCTGGAAAGTGTATTTCATTTTCATTTAATAGTCATTTTAAAAACATGAACTAAAAGGGGGGGGGGGGAATGCATGTTGAATGTAATTACAACACTGTGTGTTTCTGCCATCCATGTGTTCTTGTAGGAGTAAGACCTGACAGAGTGCGAGGAGGCAGACAAAAGTACAGGCGGAGGCCGGAAGAAACAGACTTTGCACCCTCTTCTTCGGCCAGGAGAGCAAAGCACAGGAGAGGTAAGGTCCAGAGTCAAAGTTTACCAAGGATTAAAGATAAAGTTGAATTCTGGTCATGAGATTGAATTGTGAAAGAAACTGGCTCAAAGCAATTGGGAAAGGCACATACAAATTGTTGTATGCTGTAAGGTCTTGGAATCACCAAAATGACAGATTTATTCAATCCTGCTGAGAGTGACATGCACTGCACACAGAAATGTGTATATGGGACTACACACAAATATTTGGCCTGGACATTTCAGCTATTTCTTGTCATAGTTTGAATGCGAGGGCATTTGAAGAGCAATTCTTTTCAGGGGACATACATGTATCTACTATGATAATCTTCCAAACTTACATAATAATACTGAGAAAGCTCACAAATTATTTGTTACCTTTCCCAGAACTCAAGCTTCCCTTTAAGGGTTACATTTGGGGTTCTGGAGATGGCTCTGGATTTGTGACAATGGGTTATCTCACAATGGTTGACTGATTGCTAAATAACAAGACAGGTTTAGGAGATAAGATAGGGAGATGGCTCTGGATTTGTGACAATGGGTTATCTCACAATGGTAAATTGAAAAGAAACTTATCAGGTTTGGTCAGAAAAGATTGATGTCATAATGGTTGACTGATTGCTAAATAACAAGATAGATTTAGGAGATAACATAGGGTTACTGCATGAGTGGATGGGTGGGTGGGAGGGAGGGAGAGAGGGAAAGTGGGAAAGTGGGAGGGGGCAAGAAGGAAAAAAAAAGCTGTCATTAAATAAGTGAATGAATGATTAAATGAATGGGTTGATTGGTGGATGGGTGGATGAGTTGTGTGACAAATCTTGAAGGAAAAAAAAAGATTTTGAGTGATGCAAGACCTGGGAACATGCATTAACCATTATTTATCTCTTATATTGTTATTCGCTACTGTTGAAAACACCTAAAAATGCTGTATCTTAGTACATGTGAGTCAGATCTTGAAGTGTTCTAGATAGAGAACTGAAATAATTGACCAAAGGAGTAAGCATGTTACCATAGATTTGTGCCCATTTCATCCTTACTGCAGAGGGCTATTTGGAGGGGGTTTCAGTCCCTTCCCTTCCCCTCCCCTCCCCTCCCGTCCTCGCTATTCATTAAGACCATGCCAATCTAATGACCATTAACCCTTTCAGCCTTACAGTGAAGATTAAGTAGAGACAGACATTTTGTCAACTTTAATTCAAATTGGCATTGAAGTGATGATAGTTTTCAATATATATGATTTTTTTAGACTTTCTCCAGTCTCCAGCAGGTCTCAGAGACGTCTCTGTGATGTTTCGATCAGTTGCAGCGACATCATGGAGACTGATTTTGTCCACGACTGGGGAGATGTCTCCGAGACCTGCTGGAGACCAAGGAGACTGAGGAGACGTTACTTCGACGTTACGGAGATGTCTCCGAGACCTGCTGGAGACTGGAAATAGTCTTTAAAAAAATCGAACATGTTTGAATTTCCCGCGACTCCCCGGAGACACGGCTAGTCTCAAGAAGATGTTGCGGAGACCTCGCCGCAACCAGCAGAGACTTGAGTCACCACCAGGTCGCCACCTAGTCTCCAGGCCAATGAGATAGGCCCTTTAGTTTTGAGTTTTTTTGTCTCCCGTGTCGCCGCGACTGCCGCAACTGATCAGTCGCGGCGACGTCTCCGTCAATGAGATAGGCCCTTAAGGCTTCAGTAGAAGACAACTTTTCCTTTAAATATTCATATTGTGATACCATGTTGTTCATCTATATTACCTCAGCTGCTGAACTGACCAAGCACCTTCTGAAGATCGAGCCGCCGGTCAGCACCCTAGGTCCGATTGACCCTAGCCTGAAGGACAAGGACCCAGCCTTCCAAGCCATGAAGATTATTACAGACCTTGGGGACAGGGCCCTGGTCAATGTGGTCCAGTGGGCCAAACAAGTACCAGGTAAGTGGTGGACCATGGACTATGATCAAAGAGAATGTCATATTTCCTAGTTCTGTTTTTCTGTGTGATTTTTCAAGGGCCTTCCTGCAATTAAAAAGAAACTTCACCAACTACTGACACCTTGTCCAAGTCCGAGAATGAAATCAAGGACCATGTGGTAGATGAAAAATTGCTAGCTATTCTTTAGTGTCATGACATTGAGATCCATTATGTTTACCTGGGTAACAAGTGTTACAGAATTACCACTGGGTGACTGAAAAGAAGAAATTCTTCACCAAGAATGAAGATTCTTCTAACAGATTGGTCAAAATCCAAGAGGACACTGAGCTTGCTAGCCTTTCATATCATGATACCTTGTTGACAGGTTTCACAGAATTATCACTCGGGGACCGGAGGATACTACTCCAAGATGGGTGGATGGAGATCCTATTGTGGCAGGTCATCTTCAGATCGATCCCTCTCACTGAGCCAGACAGAATAGCTTTCACAAAGGTAAGCAGCAGGGTTTAGTATAAATATCAATGCAGTTTTAATTCTCTGAATTGATTCAGGTTAACCCAAGTTCTCTCATTGTTGATGCTTGACGGTCTGAGTATGAATGAAGAGCAGGTCGCAAGAATTCATCTTGGCTCTTTCTTTGATAGCCATGAATGACTTGGACTTAAGTTCTAGTCACACTTTTTCTTAAATAATTAATCTGATAAGGCATACAGCCTTTTCCTAATAACAGTGACATGTGCCTTCTGTAACTTGCTGCTGTTACTTTGGGGTTGAAAAGCAGGCAGTAATAAGGGATCTCTTTTTTTTTTTGGATAACGAAGATTAACTTAGTGTTGAACCAAGGTCGTCCAGTTTCCTAAACCATAGTTCCATCAGCTAAGCCACAGAGCCTTTACCTTATAAAAGTGAACATGTCTTCTGTAACTTGTATGATCTCTTTGTTGTTGCTCTAGGGTCTGAGTATGGATGAGGAGCAGGCAGCAAGGAGTGGTCTTGGCTCACTGGTAGCAAAGGCATTACATCTCACAAGAAAACTCAGGGACATTGGCATTGACAAGGAGGAATATGCTCTCCTCAAATGCATCATACTTTGTAATGTTGGTAAGTGTAATGCTTCCAAAGTCCTCTTTTCTTTTTACAAATCAATAATATTTAATAGCAACGTTTAAGGTGCTGCGTAAATGTAAGTTCTCTCATACAATACAATAGACGCTCGTTCCAAGCAAAAGAGCAGCTTGAATGCTATGTACAAAGGAAAAAAAACTGAGGAAAAAAATCAAATGCTTACGTGGGCATCCCTTCATTAAAAATAGGGATAATTTCATTCAAGTGTTTAGCAGTTTGAATCACTGTGACAAAGTCTTCCCAATGGAATGCATTTAAAGGGCTAGCAAAGAATTTTGGTCTGCTGTTATCTTTGAACTATGAAGACACACTTGTATAGTATGCATACAGGGGTCAGCATCTTGTTTTCTTGACCGCATATGTTCTGTTCCATGCTTCTAGAACTATCAAGAGTGGAAGAGCATGTGCACTTGGGGGAGCTCCAGAACAACCTGTACGATGCCTTGCACCACCACATCATGAAGGACTACCCCGGGGACAGTCGCAGGGTCTGCCACCTCCTCTCCACCCTCCCTACGCTGCGCCAGCTCTCCTCCGAATCAGTGGACCATGTCTCCAGGAACTCGGCGGAGAAAAGCATCCCAATCCAGCAGCTCTTCAGGGAGATGCTGGAATCGAAGTGTGATTAAGGCTTTCGTTTAGGGATAGTAATGTGAGGTTGCTTCAACATCCCTTTAAGAAGATGCTAGAAACTAAATATGATTAAGACTTTCGTTGAGCAATTGCAACGTGATGATGCTTCAAAGGAGAGCCAAGATTGTGCGAAGGTAGTCCAGATGTGATAAGACATTTATTGAGCAATAGCAACGTGAGAAAGCTTTATGGAGTGGAGCTAAGGATTGGACCTAGTGTAGTATTTTTACAGGTTGCTGTATCTACCTAAGAGTTGGACAATTTTTGGATTTATGAAGGCATGTAGAGTAGTATGCTGCAAGACAAATGACTGGCTTTTTTGTAAACAAACCTCTTCCAGATAATATTTTTTTATCTGTTTGAAGATGAGAAATGACATCCTGTTAGAAAGTGTTTAGAATAGTATTTGGCATATAATTATCTCCATCTTCAGAGGATGCTATGCCACTCTACCAATGACCGAAGATTGGGTTATTAAAATATACTATATTCTGTTTTTCATTAGTGCTATGTGTCAAACTTTCATCAAGTGAGATGTATTGGTTGCTTTCTAGTGTTGTCACATTGGTTTAAGAAATAGCTTTGAAAGAAATGGAAGGGAAATGTTAGGAGCCCTGTATGCAATTATTTCTTACAAGATGGTGAGGTTTGCTGGAGACACATCCTTAACCCCTTCCATGCCACCAGATTTTTCAGCAATTATCAAAGATGAACTTTCAAGAATTAAACATTAACATTCAATGAGATTTTTCTTGAGCAAACTGGGCAAAGATATATTGCATAGGAATAAGCTTTATTTTGAAGGCACAGGTTTCTGTATGATGAAGAAATTTCAAGCCATTCTCAGCCTAAACAAAATGTTCAACACTCAAATTTTTGGGCGGGATATGCCACCCACGGCATGGTAGGGGTTAAGCAGTAGAGGAGTTGGTGCGTATCCCTTTCCACAGAGTAGGCAAAACAATATGGTTACAGGAGTTACCTGTGATGCTTTTACACTTGGATTGAGGCAGTGAAGATCGGCTTCATCTAGATCATTTTCCTGTAGGAAGAGAGATGACATCCATACTGAGAAGTATAGAGAGGTTCCCAGTGACTCTGAAGAAAAGAAACAGGATCATGAACCTGACACGTTTGTTCAGGATGGATTCAGCAAATTCCAACAAATTTGCTCTCAGCCAATTGGGTGCAAGGATTTCAGTAGCTTATAACAGTTATTGCAACTTGTCTTTGATGACAAGTTTCATGAAATGGGTCCCTGGCAACAGTGCAAGCAATGGATGAAGCTCTTGTGCAGAGATGTTTTGCAACAATTGCCTGCCAAGAACTTGCATGGGATCACCCAAACAGATCCAGATGGAAGGGGCTACTTTATGTTGAATACATTTGGAAACACAAGGATAAATGGCATTGTTGACTTCTAGCAGCACTTCGCAACAGTACAAGCGACGAATAAGCATGTACAGTGAAACCATGATGTGAACTCGATGTGCGATGGCTATCACATGCTGTGAGGCAGTGACAGTTATGTAACCCTGCTCCAGGATAGAGTTGAAGCATATGATGCTGAGGTACATGTAGATATCAGAGTATAGTTAGTGGAAAATGTCAAGCACCAGTGGTTTTGTGGAAGCAATCATTGTAGTGGCCTTTGTAGAGTTTGTTTCTTGTATTAACCAGTTGGATACTCAAAGCATGAGATAACTTGTCCAGGAGTCTATGAAATATGTGTGTTATATCAAAATCAATTGTATCCAACAGATTAATCTAAAAGAGTGGTTCAGCAGTAGAATGAGCCATAGAATGGAAAGATGGAAGAAAGTAAACAATGATTAAGGCATTGGCTCCTCAATGTATGGTGACTTACTCAATATATGGTGACTTGATGTAAATAAATCCCAACAACTATATTTTATTTCTCTTATTTCTATTTTACAACAAAAATCTCTATCAGAAAATGGAATTATCAATGCATAAAGTATGTGAATGTGTGTGATGGTGAGGGCAAATTATAATCCTTTGATAAACAAGAAATTTTGATAAAGCATGGGCAGTTGATTGGGCAATTAATGTTGTATTGCTGTCAATTGCATATTATGTTAAAATTTTTATTTGAATATTTGCAATATCAGACTTAAAGTCAACAAAATTTTAACTTTAAAATGACATAAGAAATATTACCCCTTTTTTTTGTTGTTCTCATGTTTATTTATTTTAAAATCTTATTTATTTATTTTTTTTTTTTGGGGGGGGCTAGTTATTTATTCAATTTATTTTATTTTATTTTTTTTATTTAGTCATTTATTATTATTATTATTTTATTTATTTATTATTTTTGGGGGGATGGGGGAGGGAAGGTTGCAGGGAAAGCATGTCCAACAAATATATTCTTTTTTTGAAAGAGAGAGAGAGCAATAATATTCTTGTTAATGCGATAGGAAAATATGTAATTTTAACGTGTGCATAAACATGAATTAACATTTTATTTGATATTTGTATATTTTGATGATATCACTAAACATAAACTGAAAATGATGTACAGATTGTAAAATTTTACTTTTGTAAAGAACATAAATTGTTTCCTTTATAGAGAATATAAAGTGAAATTCTAATAAAAGGCAGTACTAGTCAAAGATACATCATCATAAAGTTAGATAATATTCAAGAGATTTTTCATTAGGATAGTGTCAACAGCAAAGAAATGATTTAATATTAGTTAGACCATTTCTTCCTCTATGATATCAGGTTGTTGCGTGATGTATGTGTCATATGAAGAAATGTGGTCCAATCATGTAGGTTTTTTAAGGGATTTTGGAGCCAGCACATTTCAGATTTTTAAAAATAAGTTCTCACAAGACAGATCACCAGAAAACCGAAATTTTTTACAGACTAGCGCCATGTACTTCATTGAAAACTATACCCCAAAGAGAGACAGCAGACATTGTCATTTAGTGGACTAAGTTTAAGTAGAGAGGACAAACCATTTGCGATTTATGCCCCTGTTATGGAATTAATTAATGAAACAGATGTGTATCTTGCCAATGTAATACAGGGATTAAAGAAATTTAAAAAAAAATACTGAAATTATTGATTTTAATAGAAGTAGATTTTTTTGTTAACTTCCTTAGCTTTTGATACCAAGCCATATGTAGCAAGAGGTAGTGTCTGAAGAAAAAAAAAGATGTTAAGCACAAAAAGGGATTTCAAAACTGAAACTCTGGAAAGGTTGAAATGAGTGTATTACTTTTAAACAAAAATTCGTTTTTGCCAAGAAACTTTTAAATGTGATTGAAAAGCAGACATACCCTTAGACATGCCATTGAAATTTGCCAAAATTGTATGCACATACTAGGAGAAATATTGACTGACTTTCTTTTCTTGGATATTTGGCTACTGATAGATTGGTTCTGTGTTATTTCATTTAGATTGTTGAGTTAAACAAGTGCACCACAGCTGTGAAAGACAGTAAATTTCATCTTCCACTTTCCTTATGGTAAGAAAGATACAAAGTTCACAGTAGAATAGTAGTTACAATTTGGTGTGATTAAACAGTTCCATACATGTACCTTGAGTAAATTTCACACAAATTGTCTATATAGCTATCCTGAACAATGTTCATGTAATGCAAATGTAGCTCTAATTAACATGACATCTTTTTAAAAGCTTAGTGTACTAATTACCAGAACTGCTAATATTAAGTATTTGATGTGTCTGATAATGCAGGTCTTGAATTACTGAAAAGGGTTTGTAAATAATGAAGATTTATATATTTTTAAGAATATATATGTGTATCTCAGTTTAACAAATTACATATAATGTATGAGTGTACTTGTTAAAATAATGTAACATACTGTCATGAATTTGAGGTTTAGTTTTTCAGGGTTACACCATGTAATCTTTCAAGGAATAAAAGAGCCCTGAAAAGGGCTGGTGAGCTCCGCTAAGAGCTCTGTTGGAGTCATGTTTTCGACATTTTAATGTTACTACCATAATTAATTCAGTGTAATGGTACATTACATTACATTTCACTACTCAGAATTAAAGTTATTTTGTATGGATTCCGAGAAGGAGATTGTAAATGTATTTGTATGTGAATTTTTGAAAATCGAAAGCCTTATGTATAATTTTATATCAAGCCAAGTGTAATTGTAGATCTGTATAATAATCCACATATTTCTAATCTAATTAATCCCACCCCCTCCTTCTTTTCCTTTCTCTACCCATTTTGTTTATTTTGAAACTGGAAAGGACAATTTAAAACAAATCAAAAATGTAAGAGTGGTTATACCTTTTAGGAATTATTAGTAGACTTCTGTCAATTTTAATTAAGATATGTAATGTATCCAAATTAGAATATAGGATGATACCCCTAATAGATCATTATTCATATCTGTTTTTATTTCTTTTCCTTTTTTGTTGTTGCTTATGTTTGTTTACACCAAGTAGGTTTAAGCTTTAAACATGTCTGTCCAATATGAAACACACTGAAATTTTTAGCATGAAAATATCAGTTCTATAGAGATGTCCATGTACTTACAGAAATTTATAATCAGAAGCTATTGGCTACTCCGAGTATAGTCGCATGGACTACTGTACTGCAGTCCTTGCTCTAGTATCTGCTGGACAGAACTCTGAGTAGAAGTTGGTACATGTACAATTCCCCCACATGGTAGTAGAAAGTTACTTTGAATGATGTGCTCACTTTTGATAAGCTTAAAGAGAGAAGGTTGAGTTCTGGGAAAGGTGAAAAAGAATTTCTGAGTTATCTCATTCCTTTCATGTCAGTTTGGAAGAACATCATAGAAGAAACGTCCCCCGAAAAGGATTGCTCTTCAAATGCCCTCATCTTCAAAATATGACTAGAAATAGCTGAAGTGTTCGGGCTGAACATTTATATTCTACATTTGTGTGGAGTCCCATTTACCCATTTCTGTGTGTAGTGCATATACTTTTCAGTGAGATTGGGTAAATTTCTCATCATTTTCATGATTCCAAAACCTCGTAGTAAACACCAATACTTGTGAAGACATGATCAACCTTTTCCAGTTGCTTTCAGTTGCTTTCACAATGTAATTGCATGACCAGAACTCAACTTTACATCTTTTGAGGTATTGCTTATGAGATGTGGATGGTTACTGTATTAGCCTATGAAAATCAGAGAAGTCATTGGATGAAAATATGCTCTGTTGCATCATGAATTTACAAGAAAATTGCTATTTTTATTCCATTACCCCTGTACATGTAGTTATGCTGATTATCGCAGTTGCACATATTCACAAGTTTTGTTATTGGTGTTGCGTGGTTGCTTGCTCATTGTTCTTTATCCCTTGCACCCTTGTGAAATTGCAACTAAAGTGCATGTTCCCATGACATAATTAGTTTCATGTGATTATTCCATGCATGCAGTTTGTAAGGCAAATTATGCGCAATATTATGTTTTATACAGTATTCTGCATTAGTCGATTTCGCCCATATGATCCCCATACATTTCTTCTTTATCTCTTAATATTGTTATCATTTTGACTGCCTGAAGAATGTGGGAAAAAGATGGAGAGAGAGAGCGAGAGAGAGAGAGAGTGATGGATTTATCGTTTTAAGATGAGATAAATGAAATATGAAACATGTTTTATGTTATTCTAGGAAACTATATTTAAATATATTTCCTCTCTAATCGAATTGACAATATTATAACTTCTTTATTGATGTATACCAATTTCTTACATTTATTAATGCAGAATGAATATTGTACATAGATATCTTTACTATATTTTTCTCTCATTTGCTCAAGAATGCACAATAGATGTGACATGATGTTCATTCATTACCGAGTGTCCTGATGTACATGATCAACAGGGGATTCCCTGATTAAACCCTCAGCATCATCCACAAGACAAATATTTTACAAGTATTGGATCATACAAAGTGAACCAAAGTGAACCAATACAAAGTTTTTTCAAGTGTAACAAAATGAAAATCTTTCTATACATGTACTTGTAAATGTAATTGTAAAATGACAGATTTCTGTATGTAAAATTAATTGTTCTGACTCCAGAATTGTACATTAAATAATTTTTTTCATGCAAGATTTACATGATCCTCAGAATGTGATTCTTGAAGTGTTTTCCTTTCAATTAGTGATATGTGAACTTGAAATCATTACTGCTCTTTACTGTTTCATCTTGAACTTATTCTGTGGTCACTTTATATTTGTGTTTTTTCCCCCCCCCCCTCCCCGTCCCGTCCCGTCCTCTTCTTCCTTCCTCTCCCCTTTCTCTCTCGCCTCCCCCTTTCCCTTTATCTGCCCCCTTCCCTTTTACCTCCCCTTCCCTTTCCCCTTTCTTTCCCATTCCATTCCCATTTCCCTTTCCCTTCCCCCATTCCTTTTCCCTTTCATTTTCCCTTGGACCCTTTTTTCGCCCCCTATTCCTGAAAAATCACAATTCTGAAAAAGAGATCCAAGACACACATACATGTACTAGAAAAAAGGAAGGAACAAGCATGCCTTTGTATTCTTCTAATAAAATGCTATTTTGCTTCAATTTTTAATAAGTAAAATTGAAATAAACTGATTTTTACATTACAAACCAAAGTCACACTTTCATTGTGTGATTCACAATACATCACACAATAACAAATTATTAATCACAAAATCATTCAAATTTCATTTCATCTAAATCAGGGCCCCGTAACACACAACTTTGCGATCAATTGCAAAGTTGCAATAGCCAATCAAAGATCGTTGTTTCATGCACATCTTGTTCAACAAGCTGACACTGGACCAAGCAGAATGCTAATCTTGAGTTTGCAATTGATTGCAAACCTGTGTTACATGTTTGATGTGTTACAGGTCCCTGGTTGCATATAGCTGGCCACTTGAAAACATTTTACAGTTACCCTAGAAACACACAAAACTGAACACACAGCCCACACAATAATTGATGTTAACCTTGATCTGGTGTCAAACCAACCCAAGATTGGTTATCGTCAACAGTACAGTGGGTTTAGATTGCACGGTGGCCGCTACTTTATAAGTTTAACTTCAATATCTTCTACATCACAAAGCCACACTGTGTAAACAGAGCCTATGCCATTTCATTGTATGGGATTGACATTTCAAGCCATTTGGAAAGTCAAAGACCAAAGGTTCCAAAGGTTGACAAAAAGAACAAATAATCTTTTAAAGGTGATGGCAACCAGTCAAAACATCTTTTGGGATAACTACATGTAAATTGCAACCCTCGCAAAAAGGAAATAACTACAGTACAGCATTCTGTTTCATGTCGTGCAGCATATATTCTGATTATGCAGACCCTCTGAACAAGTCGTAAAATAAATCAAGTTTTATTGAACAATTTGTAATCTATCCTGCCATTTTTAAATACAGAGCCTGTGTAACTTTTGTCTAAACCTGACAATACATGTTCATTCGCTCAAAATTATTCATAAATCACTCCTGAACTTGGTTTAATACACTTACTTTAAAATGCCAAATCTAAAGTTGACATTGACACTTTATAAAATGTTCAAAATGCAATTCTTTTTAATGCTACAAACAAGTACACTAGATTCACAAATTTTTATTTAAATACAAGTTTGTATGAATACAATAAGCCAGTTGAGACTAGGAAAGTTTTTCTTGCCAGTCCTATGTTATTTGCTTTACTTTCTATACATACTTTTCTTGGACGGTATCATTTTCTGATACAGTGTGTTGTCAGATTTCAGGCTCTTTTGCCTTGTCCTAAAGAAAATTGGCTAAGACCTGGACAGGTTGCCAGTATGCAATAATTAAGGTACTCAATATCTCTTGAATAAGAAAATAAATGACATCCCCTCATATAGTGCAGTGTAGTGACTTTAATAGTGTTCCGTTTAGAATAATCACATTCAAGAATATATTTCTTAAATTTCAAAGGAACACAAAGGAATCCAAGTATAACATGGTTACTCATTATTAAACTCTGTCAAGGCCGCATACTTTACAAAGCGAGTGACTGTTTCTGTTTCCTGGGGAGCGTTTCATCAAGCGTTTTGTCAGTGATTTTTACTGACAAATTTGCTCTCAGCCAATCAGATGCAAGGATTTCAGTAGCTTATAACAGGCCTTGGCGTATGAATTATTAAACTGACATCCAATTTTGAGATGTACATGTAGATGTAGAATCATGCACATGAAGCCCTGTTCACATATGTCATGGTAAACCTTCAGGGCAATATAAGCATGTTGTGCTTTACATTTTTTCATCTTACAGCATCATACAGATAAGTGAGTACTGTAGGACCTTCGGTGCACACAGTTACTTTGTTCATCCCCACTTGCCATACGTGTACATGTAAACAAAAGGTGGGGGTCCACCACATCTCTAACGAGACTTTTTATTTTTTATTTTTTGTAGTCCGGCCTAATGCCCTCTGCCGCACTACTCTTCTACATGCACATGTAACTCATACATAGCATATTCAGCTGCACTTGTAAAACGTACATGGTTAATTCCACGGTAACGGAAGGACATTTAGATACAGTTTGTGTGTGATTGTCCTTCCGTTACTGTGGAACTGACCACATACAAATACGATGAAACACAGACAATACTCTCCAAAAATATTTTTATAGTCTTACACGACTGTAAGCCCTCATACCTAGACATGTGAAGAATTGCATTGAAGATAAAACAACATTTCGGGCATACATGTACATGTACATCTTACAATGTGAAGTTGCCGGGAGGTTAAGGATAAAATAGTTGCGTTCAGGGGGGTTTCATATTTAAAGAAAATATATTCTGATCTTAAAATTGCTTTAATCAACTGCAATTAACTTCAAAGCAGAGTTTGATGTAAAATTTTGTTGCTATAGCAACCATGCAGCACAGAAATAATTGAACCCATTCGTTACTGAATTCTCTGATTGCCCTAGGCTTATTTCAAGAGCCAACAAGTTTCTGTCGGTAGTGGGGTAATGCAGGATGCCCTCTCAAAAACTAAAATTTTTGTGATATATTAGAAAAGACATGAAGTTCTATTTCATCGGCCTATCATTTCCCTTCCCCCCCAAAAAAAAGGGTAGAATTATCATTTTTGTGTTTCTACAGACACCGTACTCTGATAAAATTTGCAGCTCCTTATAATATTGCATTGTCTTTAGACTTGCAGTCTGATTCTTCTTCTAAGAATGATGCCATTTACGAATAATTTTAAGCAGGTTATCAAGCAATTTTTTTGGCATGCATGCTGCTATGTTTGTCTTTTTTCGACCTACATGTACCTATTTTTGTTCTTACTCTCACACCTATCCTAGATTCTGAATGGACTTACATGAAGAATGAAGCAACTTTATAATACATTAATTCTTTATTCAACCACAATTAATGAGAAATATGATATGTATATTGTGCAATGAGCATATGGGATCTTTCAACTACATTGTGATGGCAAATTACTTCCAATCACAGATCGTTCATTACATGATAATGATGCATTGTTTTGAGTAGTTTCAGTGATGCTCAATGCTTTGTACCTATTTCCCACAACATGCACATGCACATATGTATTTCCCACTCTGATAATCTCAAATGTAAGGTTTAATGATGTTAATCCTTTCAGGACAGGAATTATTTAAGGGCTAAACTGATCACATTTTGTTCTTCAAATTGGCAACAATAATATTTTTCTATTAGTGCTACCTGGTTCTAATAAGGTGTAATGTCTTTGAAAACAATATACATGGTTAGATATTTTGTCGATTAGTTGAAAAAATTGCCAATTTTGATGAAAAACAATGATTTTGAACCTCTCAATTTGTTACCAATTTAAGGATTTTAAAGCTTATTCTCGTTTTTACAATTCCTTGCATCAAACGCATGCAACAAAAATGGACATAGTGTGTGCAGAAATTGTTGCCTTTTCTACTCATGCATCTGGTATATTTTTTAGAGCTCTGAATCAAAAGTTATAAAGCCAAACCACAAAATGTGGTCAGTTGTCTTGAAAGGGTTAAATAGAGTGGTGCAATAAGCAAGTTCGTAATTAGTACATGGTATAAATGACCCTCAAATTTGACCCCAATTCATGCATCTGTTTTAGTGGACGCACTACTCGTTTAACATGTAAAATAAATCATACTGGTGCGCGTATCATGGTGCGCGTATCATGGTGCACACACTATGAAAGCGTAATAAGTACAAATGACCTTTATCCGCACATGCGCAAATCGTAATTACAAACTGGCTTATTAGAGGCAATTTTCCACTCGTTATTGCTACATGTCTACAAGAATTCAGGAATATACAGAGTGGATTATATATTATCTATTGATGGACTGAGTTTTGGCACTCCATCCCAAATTATTGAGAGCAATTATTGGCATATCAATTCTTGGCATATCAATTCTTGGCATATCAAAGGCCGATCCTAGAAACCATAGCAAGCATATTCTGAGTGTATTTCATATACGTCAAATTGAGGTAATCATTGTCTTGTCGATATCTGATTTTTAGTCTACCACATCAATTCTCCTGAGCAATTATGTACTGAATAAGAGAGAGAGAGAGAGAGAGAGAGAGAAAGATCAATTTCTAGCTATGGAGTTTGAATAGCATTTTACCTGACCCACTTTAATAGCAGAAGCAAATTCTTGAAGGGTGAAGACAAGTTAAATAGTATATTTCAGGTACTCATTCAACTGTAATTGATATTGATAGTATTTACGGGATTGGATGTATCGTTCATAATATACACACTTGAAGCAATTCTTTGTCATATTGAAAGCTTGATTGAATGTGTTCTCTTATCAAAGCTTGAAGAAATGCCTTAGGCTTTCATTGATGCAAGCAAGATAATAATGACAACAAATATGAATAACAGTTGCTATATCTGCACTGTTAAAAAAAAAAATACTTTCAGAGCAATACTAACTTTTACTAGTAGACACATTCAGTTTTCTTACAAGTACATGAAAGTGAAAGATGAAAGTTGAAAATTAACAATTAAAGATAAAGTTGAGTTCTGGTCCAACGATTATATTGTGAAAGATACAGTCTCTTCGTAATTGGTGTAAAATGTGAGGTTTTGGAATTATCAAAATGACCAGAAATTGGCCCACTCTCACTGCAGCTCACATGTACTGCACACAGAAATGGGTACATGGGACTGTACACACACGTGGCATGAATGTTCAGCCCGAACATTTCAGCTAATTGTCATCATAGTTTCAATATGAGGGCATTTGAAGAGAAATTCCTTTCAGGGAGCTATTTTAATATGATATTCTTCCAAACTGACATAAAAAGAAGGAGAAAGCTCACAAAATATTTGTTCACCTTTCCCATGCAGAACTCAACCTTGATATGATACAGTAAGATACCGTAAAACACCAATTATAAATTATTTAAAATTCCATTTCATGTCTATCCACATTATTATGGCAGATGAGGAGTAAGCATTTAAAAATATAAAGAGAGAGTAATACTTTATTTTTGAAAAAATGCATCAAAAGTAAAAACCTTGTTTAAAATTACCAATCATTAACAGCAGATATATATCTTTCGGAGCCCAATTCCTACAACAAAAGAGAAATAGAGTAAAGTATATTATTGGAAGTACTTTACAGAAGAAGAATGATTTCTTGTCTTCTATAACAACAGTTCTCAGTTAACTTTCGCACATCTGGTGCGACTTTGCGTTCATTTCATCTTTATAAATGGATGTCTATCACACAAAAGAGCATTGGTTGAAAGCATTGTAAGGTAAGTGCAGGACTAAGTCTCATCCTCTTCTTCTGTTCTTGAACTTGGTGATGTACCTGGATGGAAGGAGAGAAGGTCATAGAGAAGGTTATAGAGAGGGTCATAGTGAAGGTCACAGAGAAGGTCATAGTGAAGGTCATAGTGAAGGTCACAGAGAAGGTCAAAGGGAAAATCAGAGCTTTTTCAAGAGAATAATTGCTTTAATATTAACCCCTTACATGTCATGGAGGGCAAAGCCCGCCTAACAATTTAGGTGATGCACTTATATCATGTTTGAACTAAGAATGGATAGTTTATTCCTTCTGAATGAGATACAAGTGAATGTTAAGTTTGTAAAGTTTGTTCCCAAGGAAGATGTCTAATGCCTGGTTTAACAATAAAATAAGATTTAAAACTCATGATTTGACTCTGGGAAGTTTATTTTGGGAAAAACATTTTTAAAGGAAAAAGGTTTGATGGTTTATTTAACCTGACTGCTAAGAAAGCATGTGTATGCTTGTAAGTAAGCAACCAGGGGACCGATGTCTTTAAGGCCTCGCCGAGGGACTACTACTACTACTAAAGATAGCTTCTTTATGGAAATGACCATAAAATACAGCACTAATTTCACTAGTTGTGTGCAAAGTAAACAGGCAGAAGTGACATCTTGTAATTTCAGTTTATATCATTTCTGTTAATGCCCGTCTGTCAGGCAAAGAACCAATTGCACACGGTCATATCCATTGTCTCACCTTCTAAGGGGAAGAAAGCAGGAAGCAATTTCTCGTAGATCTTCAAATCTCTGTCAAGGAACACACAGAATACTATCCTGTCCAACTGTGAACATGAAAACAAGATTAAGTTTTAAGTACTAGCAGCATCGGAATAGAACATGACAAGAAAAGCAATGCATGGGAAAGTAAAAGGTGGTAGAGGTCAGTGGCATAGACATTGTAAGTCATGGCAAAGAGCTTAAAAGCTAAGATAGGGCATTCCCAAAATTTTATGTAACGTAAGTGGCCTCATATGGGGAAGGCCAAGGGCGCCCTTCCCTTGGCTGTTACATCGGACCCTTTACACAATCGGGAGAGTGTCCTATCTTTCTTTTCACGATCTTTGGTCATGGCAAGCCCATGTTTCAGCTTGCAAATCGTCGTGACGACGTTTCAATTTCCTCTTCGAAACCATCATGCTGTATTATGTATTTTTCGGTCTTTGGATGTCACATAGGGAACCTTTGATGGAATATGCACCTATGTAAGATATCTCTTCACGGTTTTTTAGAGTGGTGGAAACATTTCCTTTCCAATTTCATTTGTGATTGTGCCTCAATTTGCGAGTTGCATTCACGGTTGATAGTCCTATTTGTTGTCGAACTTTTACTAGGAGACGGCATGTACCGTATACTTACCGGTAGTCTACAAAGATGTATGTGTTTGCGAGTAGTACTAGCGGCTTCGTCAGATTCTCTTCAACTAAAGTTCAACTTTTTAAATTCTTAATGACATAAAGCAAAGACATCTAGGAATAATCGTCTTCAAATAGTCAATACAATAAAAAGTTTGGCCCTTGTTTTTTCGTTGTATGATATTTGGGGAGGGGGGGCAAAATTTCTTATGCTTGTGATTTTCCTCATATTTTTTTTTTCTTCAAATGAGTTGTCAAAGTTGGGGTGCGGCCTATCGGCCGGTGAATACGGTATACTACAACTGCTGCTGCTACTAATAATGCTACTACTGCTACTACTGATACTACAGTTATTACCACTACTACTGATACTTCTACCACCACTACTACTAATGATAATAATAACAATAGTGGATTCTGTTATAGCACTTATGTCTGTCACACTCCTGGCAATCCATCATTATCACCCCAGCTTTTATAGCATGGCTGCTCTCACAGCGCTACAACAACTCAAATTTGAAATTTATTATCCGGAAACAAATGATTTTAGCAGAAATGCAACAATTCAAATAGATACAAGGAACCAAAAACACCATGAATGCTGATTGTGTATGAATGAGTATTTCAGGCCAAATAAATAATGCCAATTATGAATGTGATCAAATTGACTAGAAAACAAATGTTGTTAAAGTAATATACAGTAATCAATCGAAAATAATTTGAGATTAATAAACTGTTTAGAGCCCAAGGCCAATTACATCCTGACCATAGATAATTCTGATAAGGTCGGGGCATTGTAATTTTCTCACATTTACTTTCTTTATGATATATTAAATTATTGATATATTGTGTGACTTATTGTCTTAGTAAGGGGGGGGGGGGGTAGGTGTCCAGGGTACTTGTCATTTGACGAATTTCTTCATTTACCTCTTCAGGGTTTTCTTCTAGCCAATCTCTGACTGTTCCTAATGCAACCCTACAAGCCTCCTCTTGTGGATAACCTGTCAAACACAAGAAGAAAAATATTCTGTAATAGTGAGAGTTATAAAGTTAAATTTGCATTACAGTGACATTGGGTGATGCCATCTTCAGCAATGTCATGCTAGTTCTGGTGACAAGTCCATAACTTGATCAATATCAGTTGTATCAACGTATATCAAGTTAAGGGCTGGTATCAATATCTTTGTATAATGGTTGCTGTGAGACACGAAGCTCACAACTAATAAGTGCATTTCTGTGTTTCCATATCGAGCAGAGTCATAACAGTCATTCAATTAATCAGCAGGATATAAATGAAGACATAAATTCTGAAAGAAGGGGATATAAACCTGTCATTAACGGCTACAAACTGGGCAGAAACATGGTGGATCTTGGCACTCACAAAATAAAAAATGGAAACAAACGCTTACTTAACCATAAACCTTCATGAGTCCCTAGTAGAACGAGTTTGAAACATTGAATTACTCTGAGCATGCTAACATGCAAAAGATGCAAAGATCATCTTTCCAAAATATACTTCTATTTTAACCAATGTCTTCTCTGTCACTGACCCACCCTAATCCATGGAGCTCACTAACCATATACTCCTGTTGATATACAAGGGAAGGCAACAGATCGAATTAAGGGTTCCACTGCTTCCAGATCGTCCTGCAGTGTCTTGTAGTTACTGTCTCCATCGTCTTCCGATGCTTGCCTCCCGTTGTCTGAAGCCTCATCTTTGCTCTCCTTCTCTTTGGCATCTTTCTCGTCTTTGGTTCCTTCATCTCCTTTTGGAGCATCTTGTTTCCTCTTGGTTGACTCTAGCTTTGATCGGTTGTGTTTGTTGTGTTCTAGGATCTGATGCAGGCACGTTGCATAGCAACTGGTCAGGTCTTCTCTGTGGTTGGCAGTTGTCTGGCCGTACACGATTGGCCCTACCGTATGCAAGACATCTGTATAAATGGTTA
The DNA here is from genome assembly GCA_025617745.1 of Heliocidaris erythrogramma. Taxonomy (NCBI): domain Eukaryota; kingdom Metazoa; phylum Echinodermata; class Echinoidea; order Camarodonta; family Echinometridae; genus Heliocidaris; species Heliocidaris erythrogramma. The sequence goes on along the minus strand of CM046855.1, from coordinate 52,325,917 downwards.
AGAGAATTTTACCGGAAAATGAAATAGGCAACCTGCATCACATGAAGAGTTCTCAATTAAGAGTATTACAATAGCTGTCTAGTGAAATTTGAAAGTGAAAAAAAATTAAATGGTCACTTTGTATTATGTGGTTGTTGAAATTCCCAGCTCTAAGGCTATAGGGTTAACAGAATAGATCTTCCAACAACACACATATTCTTTCAATCAGTACCACATAATACCTTTATAAAACTTCATTTGAGAGAGGGAGGGGACAAACTTCTAAATATTTTATAATTTTTTTTTCACAAGCAAAATTACTCAGGAGTTGAAAAACAAAGTGCAATATACTTACATCTAGCAGGTAATAAGTAACCTGCAAAAACAAAACAAAAAACAAAAGAAAATATAAATATGTGTTGTATACTAAAAGCATGACAAACTAAAGTCCATAGCCAAACATTTTGCAACATAATCAAAACTCATGAGTCTTATATCACTGTATTTCATTTCCTGGTAGACAAGGCTGAAATCAAAAGTACCTATTGATAATCACACTTAAAACTACAGTCTGCAGAATGAGTTGACAGCTCAAAGTACTTATTCTTTCGTCCATCAAAATGAAACCTGGAGATACTCATTCTATTAGCTTTATTGTTGTCTTTGCTGTTGGTTATATGTATGAAAATCACTAAACGTGAGATATAGCATTGGGGTGCCATTATCCCACACATACCTGGTCTAACAGAGAACATGAAGTATTTTCTCTCACAATCAATCAACAATCTTTGGCGGGTAGAAAAATTACTGCTATCATACAGGGCCCGCGGAGCGTTTTTTGAAAGTAGGGGAGGGGGGTGGTGATTTGATTTCACTCGTTAATGTCAATTTTTGAACCTTTTTTCCAAGATTTTATGAAACGTGTCTACATACTTGAAAAAGTGGGGGGAGGGGCTGCGGCCCATGTCATACTTGTTAGCTGCTCTCAAATGTTATAATATCTCAGAACTGGATACGGTTTTTCTTTTTTTAGTTTTCTACCACATATATTTATTATATCACAGTTTTTAATAGAAAACATTGTTTCATTCAGCCAATACCGACATTCTCATGATAAATGAGTTCCTAATCCTTGTGCAGATCTATGCCCAGTGGCATATCTTGGACAATCTGTCCAGACCAAACACTATAATTACAACCCCCTTCAAACATGTGACACTCTCCTTGAGGTAATATTTACCATGGAAGTCGAGCTAAAAAAAACAGTGAGGGTGGACCAAAGTCCCACCCCCCAACCTGTCACTCCAATCATTTTCATTGACCATTGCCCTTGTTCTCGTTCATTTTTGTATACTGTATATGTGTTTGTGTTTTTCCCCCACCCCCCAACTCTTCCTCCATCTACTTCACGTATATGCCTTTTCATCAGACATATGATTTTTTAAATATGAATTTGAACTCTTACACCACACCATCCTTAAGCGTAGCTGATGTTACAAATACAAGGTCATACTGACCTGCAGTGAGCTTGGCATCTCCGGTCTCACAACCTGCGAACGTCTTACACTCCTGAAGAAGGTGTGAGCCTGCAGCACGATGTATGGCTCCATCCACTGCACAAATTCATTAACAAAGACACATGTGATGATGAAAATGAAAAAAAACTAGAAATGTCCACTGCCTCGCAATGCGTATGTATCCCCCAGCAATGGCAACGATTTTTGTGTCATCCTTTTGTTCCAAAGAGGGACAAAGAAGATCCCCTCCCTCAAACAAAAGGATGACAAAGAGATTGCCACCAATGGCCCGGACTATTGTCAACACTAGGAGCAGCATCACCAAAACAATGTGTGTAGATTAGTGTATAATGCATCTCTAAAGAAAATTTGAAACAAGATATCCACTAAAATATGACCTTTGACCCTATAAAAGATGGAACACTGGGGGCAGCATCACCAAATACTGTAGAGGTTTAGAGTAAACTATGATGGACCTCCATACAAAATCTGAAAGAAATCAGTTGACAAATGTGACCCGCCAGAGTGCACGCAAGACAGCAACCAAAATATGACATTTGACCCTATAAAAAGTGGAACACTGGGGGCAGCATCACCAAACACTAAAGATATGTAGATTTTACTAAGACACACCTCCATGTAAAATTTGAAAGAAATCCGTCAAGAAATGTGGAGTGCACAAAAGACATGACCTTTAACCCTATAAAGGACAGAAAAATGAGGGCAGCATTATCAAAAAGTATAAATTTGTAGACTGTACCAAGATACATCTCCATACAAAATTTGTAAGTAATCTGTCAAGAAATATGGCCTGATGAGTGCACACAAGACATCATCCAAAATATGACCTTTGACCTTATAAAAGATGGAACACTGGTGGCAGCATCAACAAAAACTAAACATGTGTAGATTTGACCCAGATACACCTCTATACAAAATTTGAAAAAAAAAACTCAATACAGAAGAGCGCACAATATGGACAAATGACCTTTGACCCTATAAAGGATGGAACAATGAGGGCAGCATCACCAAAAAGTAATGTGTAGATTGTACCAAGATACATCTCCATACAAAATTTGAAAGAAAACTGTCAAGAAATGTGGCCTGCAGAGTGCACTCACGCCATCCTCCAAAATATGACCTTTGACCCTATAAAAGACAGAACACTGGAGGCAGCATCACCAAAATCTATAGGCTTCTAGAATATACCAAGAGACACCTTCATGCAAAATTTGAACAAAATCCGTTGAGAAATGTGACCGCCAGAGCGCACAATCTATCCACAAAAATATGGCCTTTTACCCTATAAAAGACGGAACACTGGGGGCAGCACCACCAGAAATTATAGGTGTATAGATTATACCAAGATACAACTCCATATAAAATTTGAAAAAAATCCATCTAGGAATGTGGCAGTTAGAGCGCACTCAATAACATGACGTAGCTGTAGCTATAACCATGAACATGGCAAACAAAGAAGGGGACAAAATATACAGCTCCTCATTGTACATTCCACAATTGCTGTGGTAGACAAAAGAACAGTCCTTCATTGCTATTATATAAAAATATGTAGAACAGGTGTCACATGCATATTCACCTGTTCTACTTATTTTACATAATAGCAATGAAGGGACGTTCTTTTTTCTACCAGAGCAGTTGCGGAGAGTACAATGAGGAGCTGTATATTTTGTCCGCTCTCTTTGTCATTGGTTCATAGTGTATGTACACTAGTGATTTCAATGCTCAAAGAATTCGAGGAATGTTTTCCAACCAGGTACCCATCGAACACCTGGGTGGAGAATGGCAAATAAAAATGAATAACTTATCAAGTGTAGGTGCCTACCTCCTCCTCCTCCTAGGAGAGATCTATTGGCTGCATTGACGATGCAATCCACGTCTAACTTTGTGATATCTCCCTGCCATACACTCACTCTGTTGTTAAGGTCTGTTTTAGCTGCTGATGTAGACTCTGCCAAAATAACAAATAAAAACATTATTTAACCCTTTGATTACTGAATTCTTTTATTTCCATAGGAATAATACAGGAACCACCAGGTTATTGCAGGAAATGGGTTAAAGGTCAACACTATATCTCTTGCACTCTGTATCCTGGCCCATAACTGCCTCCACAATACATCAGTAATGATGTCATTAAAGATCATATTGATTTACATCTAGGTTTGTTTTCAGCAAAACCTGATAGAAAGTGCAAACTGTTCTAACTGATGCATTCACACCTGTGCAAAGTGTAAGGTACTAAAACTATAAAGAATTGATCTTACTTTTTGCCTGTGGAGTATCCAGTCCCATATCATCTGCATAATCGGGCCAAGTCAATACTTCCCGTAGATCTACAAGGTCCTGTCGATACCATCTGGCTTCCTTTGCTTTCTCACTCAATGTCTTGCTTAGATACAGTGCTGGGGTGAAGAAAAATACAAATCAATCATTTGTTTTTTTAAAAACCATTGTCACAAAATAATTGTTAACAAATACTGTGAAGTGAACTGTATCCACTACTGTCAGACAGACACTTTGCAAACAAGGAAGCGGACAAAATATACAGCTCCTCATTGTACCTTCCACACTGGTTGTACCTCATTGTACCTTCCACATAGGCATGTGACACCTGTTCTACATATTTTTACATAATAGCAATGAAGGGATGTTCTTTTGTCTACCAGAACAATTGTGGAGGGTACAATGAGGAGCTGTATATTTTGTTCGCTCTCTTTTCATCGTGTTCATAGTGAGAATTTATCTATATATGTATTTGAATATAGTCATTGAGCTACTTATCTACAAGTAAATCTATATTCATTATTCACAGTGGTGTCTGTCCTTCATCAGTATTGGGGGAGGGGGCAAATACACAAACATCCCATGTGCAGTAAAAGAGTTAATTTCATAAACACTGGAATAAACTGCCCCAAACGGCTGTCCCTAACTCACTGAAGACCTTGGTTATCTATAATTTTCATTTCTAATATGCCTGTACATGTATGTTTCTCTCTTCATAAGATCCAGTAGAAAAGCAAAATAACAAAAATACTTTAAAATTACTATTTTGTTCAATGGAACTCTTGGGGGATTTTTTAAATTAAAAAATAAAAGACTAATTCCTCAGTGGTAATTTAATTTTTCATTTTCAAGCCGAGTTCTCTACATAAGCTTCAGAGCTTTATGCTTACAATTACTTTCAACTTCCATGTTTAGTTTCGTTATTGTGCTGTTGCTGCTGCATCCAAGGAAATCAGTAAATTTGACACCTTTTCAACAAATGCTGAGAATATCTTTGAACAAAACAAATATGTTAACTCTATAAATTCAAGTCATTATTTTTAAAGGCAAATTTCTTTGTAGAATTTTCTATAATCATAAATCTGAATTACACCTGTCTCATGCATAGTGCTGTTATCGTCCACTTGATCCATACCCCGTTAACTACTGAATTTATAAAAAATTCCCATAGGTTTAACCCTTTCGAGACAATTGACCACATTATGTGATTTGGCTCAATAACATCTGATTCAGAGCTCTAAAAATATAACAGATGCATAAGTAGAAAGAGCAAAAAATTTCTGCACACACTATGTCCATTTTTTGTGCACGACCATAGTACGTTTAATGTAAGGAATTTTAAAAAGAAGAATAAGCTTTAAAATCTTTAAATTGGCAACACATTGAGAGGTTCAAAATCATTTTTTAAATCCAAATTGGCAATTTTTTCAACCTTTCGACAAAATTCCTAATGATGTATATTGTTTCTAAAGACATTACACCTTATTTGAACCATGTAGCACTAAAAGAAATATATTATTGTTGCCAATTTAAAGAGCAATATGTGATCAATTTAGCCCTTAAATAACTCCTGTCCTGAAAGGGTTAATACAGGGACCACCCTGTTCCCATTAGCTATGGGTTAATACAGTCGCCATGCAAGATGGCCAAAATTAAAAAAAAAATCTGTTTGGTTGAAGGAGTTTCATCATTCTATAACTATATATGTATTTGGATTTTTGACGTTCTCTGCCAACACATTCGGTGGAGCGAGATGTAGCTCTCAGTGGAGCATATCCCCTAACGAAATGCCGATTTATTGGTTTTGAATAAAAGATGCCACAAGTATCAATTTAAAAAAAAAGTAGCAAACACAAACCAATATATACCAGTAAATCTTGACCTAATAGACTACATACACATGTATGCTTGGAATATCTTTAACAGCTCTGCAAGAACGTTATTGATATCTTTTTTTTTTTAGACTTTCAAGTTTTAAAACATCGTTTTTCATAAATACTCTTTATGAAGATTAATTTTGGTCTAATCCATGGAGATGTTAGCCCTTTATTATATCTGAATTTATTTTTTCAGTGAGTAGTGGTTATTCCTATGGTATTAAATATTAATTATACAAATTTTAAAAAGAAGAAATTGATGGTATACTGTATTTGTAAACCCACATTTCAAACAATGTTTCAAGGTTATCATACCTGTACCTGCACTGGTGGATAGCACAACTTCATCAAGTTCATTCATGAATCATATTTGAGTAAACTAATGTGTACGGTATATTTCATACATAAATTAAGTTTCCTAAGTTGACTGCCAGTAAAATGCTAATTGCACAATTATGATACAAATGTTAATTGTAATACAATCAAAATGAATTTCAAGAAATCAAACTTATTATCATGCACTGATTTATTAATTACTATTATTATTTATTCAGCAGTCAGCACTTTCACACATCGAATACAACAATCACAATTTGAACAAAGTGGTAGGAAACAAACAATTTTAAAAATTATAAATACATATTTCTTTCATTGTTTCAAGCAAAAATCTCGGGAGAGAGAAAGATATTACTTATTTTAGACTTGTACATCATGATGAACCATCAATTACAAATAGATCTACACAACAATAAAACCTAATCAAGACTTTTGATTGAGGGCAAAGTTTTTGCAGTAGATCATCTAAAACAAAAATAACCAAAGTAAAATTGTTTTTTACTTTGATACATGCAATCCACATGGCCAAGTTTAGTGGCCCAGTATCAGTTATATTTAAAATTTATCAAATAGATTCCTTAACCACTCCATTCATCATAAGTTTCAAGACTCAAGACTCAAGACTTAAACTTAAACTTAAGTTAAAGCACAACAAATCCATATGCCTTCCTCACATGCATCAAATCTGATCGCGTGATGGCTGATGCATGCCACGCCCACGCCACACCCAGGGCTCGGCATGTCCTCAAATACTTTGAACCTACCCCTTGTTTTCTTCACTTTAGCCAGTGAACCTGAAGCTGGTTCATCAGTGTGGAACCGCCGGAGACTTGGGGGCAAGAAGTCTTCCATGGTGGTGCAAGTTTTTGATGCTAATGATCCAGGTCCGTTGGCGTTGGCAGATGCGTGCAAGAATGGATGCCTGATGACAGCAATGTTTTGACTGTAGCAGCGCCGTTGATCAAATGCAGAATGGGAACCCTTCACAGCAGCCGCAAATATCCGTATGGAACGTATTTTATCGAGATAGAAAAGCTTTCTTACAGCTAGATTCATGAATACAACTAAAGCAAGGACATGCGTGAATATATTTCACAATTATATTCTCAGCGAGGGGAATTCCAACTCATCTTCGGATCGTATTATATGCATGCATGTTTTATACCAAAGAAGTGCCGTGATGACACGGAAGTAGACCAGCAGCGCGCGCGCGCTCGAGCTCGAGCTAGCTGCTGGTATAGAGCCTGGGCGCGGGCCTGGGCGTCTGATCGAGCCGCGGGAAATTTAGGCCAGCTAGTATACTACGCCTACACAGTCGCGCCATGCCAGCTGGCGCCATAATGCAGTTCACGTTCGAATATAAATCGGATCGGACCGGACCGGACCCCCGGCCCCCTGTACTTGATGATAGCTGACTTGACATGCTAGAGTCTATCTACGTCTTGACTCTTTTAATTTCAAAATTGAAAATCCGTGCCGTGACAGTAAGTTATAAATTATTTCAGTTATTACTAGTTAGACAAGTCTTACAAGTTTGTTATTTGTTAAAATGATATTAAAAAGACAATGATAGGCCTAGGCTACTGGTATTTTGATAATGAGTCTGGGGGATAAATTATTCAATTGTGCTATCGTGCTTTAATTTAATGCCAACGACTACCAGTACCATTACTAGATTACTGCAGTGTTCAAATTAAATATCTCCAGGCTTTATTTCATGAAACATACAACGCGACGATGGTAAGCACAATCCAGCTCAATAATTTATCCCCAATAATTTATCCCCAATACCACACGATTGCTCCTTGACCTTGAACAGAGTCTGATCTTGTCAAAGTACAAAAAGGCATAAAATCAATCAATGAAGTTTTAAAAAGTTTCGAAATTGTATAGAGCAGTAGAGTAGAATACATTTGCATAAGGTTTATCTTGGAAACTGAGACGACCCATTTTCATATTGTTTTTTTTTAATTTAGATTATATTCATAAACTCTTAAAAAATATGAAAAAATGTAGAACTTTGACTTTTTGGTATTTCTAATTGAACGATCATCTTTTTCTATTTGCTACAGCCTTGATAAGAATTTACAACTTTTCCATCATGGCACTGTGTGTGGATGGGAACTCACTGGAGAATGTTGGATCTGCTGAAATACACATGCTGCCATGTAGCATAGAGACAGATGGAGAGGCCAACGTATCTCAGTTCTTTACACCAGCCATCAGACAAAACGAGGAAAGCGCAGGGACGACAGGTCTGTCTACCCTCTTGCTTAATGTCGATTAATTTTACATATAGGCCCTAGGCCTACCTAACATTGCTTTAAGAATTGCACCAGTGCAAGATTTGTAGGGGGTCAATGTGTTTACAAACATATTTGAAAGTTAATGCAAAAAAGTTGGCCACAGAAATATTGTAAATTGTAGTGATGATCTTTTGAACAAAGTAGAAATATAATTTTATCACTTCTGTACTGTATTTTTGATCCTTGAGGCCATAACAGGTATAATTCTGTATAATCTCAAATTGTATAAGCATGCATTGGTGAATTATGAATTGATTGATGTCCAGTGCCTCTATGATGAATTAAGGAGAAGTAGATTGCAAAGTGATTTTTTTTTTGCTTTATTGTATTACCACTGTTCAAAAAAAAATCACCTGAAAAGTTCATTCAGGAAATTCTTGACCATGACTTAAAAAAAAAAAAAAATTAATAATTTGTGTTATATTTACAAAGAAAGTGTGTGATAAAACAGAAGAATGTCTCTTTTAATGTTTATTCTAGGTCAGCAGGTATCGTTTCGTGGGAGACTCCTTAGAGGTCAAGAGATTCCAGTTCCTGAGGGTTACAAAGGTAAAATGTTTGAGATCTATCTAGTTCATGAGAAAATGAGGAACACAAGTGACTCTATTGCCCTCACCCCTGCCCGTAAAGCCCGTGGATTGCCTGGCTCTGATGGATAGTGAATCCTTGATATAATTTCAATTGATTGTTGCCTACTCATTTGATCAAACTCTATGAATTTTTTTTTTTTGGGGGGGGGGGGCAACTGCATTCATCACAGGCCTGCAGTGTAGAGACATACCCATTTTCTTCAAACATTTAATTTTTAGCATTACTTCTCTCAATATTCAATTTCTGATTTAAAAAAAAAGAAAAAAAGATATGTGATTGGATTCCCCTGTATTAATTTCAGTTATAGAATTGGTAATATACATCATGATTTTCCTAATATTACGGAAGAATGTCAATAATTACATCCCATTTTCACGCTTAAGATTTCAAACTGTGATGGGATAGTTTCAGTGAATTTATCTTTCTTTCTTTTTTTCAAAATCCTTGTCATAGGTATTATCCTCAAAGAACCAAGCAAACCTTTTACAGAAGACGAGGTAAGCATACAACATATCAATTTATGAATGCAGTATATTACATATTATTTCGGAAAAAGTACAATGCTAACAAAATTTTTCTTTTCAGATGATACCAAATTAATTGTTACCTGATTTACCAAAACTGAAGATGTATCTATTGATTCCAATTTTGTTTAAATCTTTCCACTATAGTTCATTAAACCTTGAAAGAAGGGAGAAACCTTGTTTATCTGATCACACTTCAAAGTTGTAATTTATTTTGGAATTGCACCGTTTAATAATTCCTATGTACATTTCTCCCCAGGATCGCACTTTAAAAGCAACTCATAGTTTTGAGAAACTGACTTACTGGAATTTAGAAACGGCTCCCTCGACCAATGACACAATTCAGAGAGCCATGGCTTGGACCAGCATAGCGTCAGCAGTAAGTACTCTTGTATTACAGAGTCTGTTTTCAAGCATGTTGTCTTGACATGAAAGTGTTACAGTGAACCTGTCTATAAAGACCACTCAAGGGAGACAAGAAAAGCGGTCTTTATGAGCAGGTGGTCTTTATGTACAGCTTCCTTTAACACATGTTTCAATGAGAAACACATTTCAAGGGAAACAAAAATTATGGTCTTCATGGACAGGTGGTCTTTCTATACACGTGGTCGCTAAAGCAGGTTTCACTGTACATTTCTCCATGCAAAGGCAAACCTGCATTTACAATTTAACAGCTGTAACCCTTGACAAGGAAAACTGCATTCTTTGGCTCATTTGAACAGTGTTTCCCAATCAAAACCTTTATGAAAGCCGTAGACGGTGTATTTGCGTACTGTGTTTTTTTGAGATGCAGTTGTTAAAATATGTATTCATCCTTCAAAAACAATATCTAGGAGATCAGTTTACAAGAAACATGATTTTTTTTTATGTGTGAGATGTTGTGTGATATCATCTGGAAAAAGATATTATGGTTCAAACTTGCATCAGATTTGTTGATTTATTATTGTAAAGTGGGAGATAATTAGGTCTGGGTATCATGTTAGGTACCTTTGATTGACTGGTTGTACATTACACGGGAAATACTTCAGAATTTTTAAAATTACAGAAAGTTGAAATCTACAAGAAATCAACTAGGAGTGATTTCTTTGCAAAAATTTGTTTTTTGTAACTTTACCGGTAACTTTACATGATCTTACATGAAGAACATCTGTGCTTTATTTCTATGGCAATGTGGACCCAACTTTGAACATTTAATTTTCAGTTGCACAGTCCTGTGTCATCTGATAAAGCTTCCCAGGAATCGCAGAGTAGTGTGGCTGGCTGCAGATGATGACCTTTTCTCTACCTCTTAAACCTTCAAAACCTCACCAAGGCTCACCACCAAGGCTTACCAAGTGACAAGTCTGATGATCGTCATCAGGCATCAGCACAAATTTTCTCTATTCACATGTCATTGTAAAATTTTCATGACAAAGACAATTTGTTGATGTATCTCTGTCGACAAAACTTATGATTTTCTAGGCCACCAAATGTATCAGAGTGTACATATGTTATTAAAAGAATTTCACTATAAATCATGCTCAATTCAAGTAACTTGACTTGAGAGTTTGCAGCAAATGACAAAAGTGTCAATCAAATTGGCTTGTCCTCTTGAGTAACTGTAAAAGTTTTCTAAATGAATCTGCAGAATATAAATGAATAATTTATCTCCCAGTACATAAAGATTTTGTGCTTCATTTTTTGTCCTTTTTTTTTGTGTTCATTTTTTTTTTGCTTTCTCCAACATTCTTAGTACTGAAGAAAAATAAAGACTATATCAACATGGCTCCAATTTTCTTTGGTCGCAAAAATGTTGACAAAGGCCTGCAGACAGCAGCACTGCATATGACGGCTTTATTTTCTTGCAAGACTCTCAGCAAGAAATTCTCTTTTATAGTAAGGCAGTTTCAACCAATATCTGGGGTCAGAATTGATTATAAAAAGCTGATAGAATGATGTTTCCATCAAAGAAGACAGATATTATCGAAAAGATTTATGGAACATGGAATTTTATCAGTCTTATGCAGGTATCTGTTATAGCGGTACTATAGCTATTCCTATGTTATTTTGCTTTTACATTACTTTCAGAGCATTATTGTCTTGAATAATATTCAGACTGTTTTTATCTCATTTTCAGACCCACCAAAGGGGCTGAATATGCAGAATATGCTGCAGCATAAAATAATCTTGAATTTGAAATAAAATTGCTTTTAAAACATGTGTTTTCTTCTTCTTTTGTAGAAGTTTGTAGGAGGAACTCGTTCCCCATTGAGAGGATTTACATGTGTTTTCTGCCATTGCTCCATTCATGGGCTTGCTTGTTACAGTGGATTATGTGGATCTTTAAAGCATTACTGATGCACTGATGATGGTGTAGTGGTTTGACCTTATAGCTCGAGGTTCTAGGGTTTTAATCCTGACCCTGTGGTGATGCCTGTTAAGTGCAAAACATTTTATGTGGAGTTGTTTCTCTTGACTCGGGTGCAGGAAATAAATACTAGACAGGAATTATTTCTCTAGATATATACCCTGTACTGCATGTATGTGTTGTCAAAGCTGGTTAAAATGTCAGTGGCAGATTTATTTCATGTTTCTTCACAATCGTACTTTACATGAAAAGGAGTACAAGATTGTAAGCAATGAAGAGGATTAAATAATATTTCTCAAGGGAAATATTTGTCCTCCATCCAAGTTTGTAATATTGATCTTTCCCTGTAATAAATTTTGTATATAAAATAAATAAGACTATGCTTGTGTTTGCAGTCTATGTGTAGTAAATTGTTAATGTGCCGCAATCGCAGAAGCTTTAGGTTCACCATTGAATGTTGATATATGTATATATATGTCAAGTTTACATATATGTATATGTAAAATTGAATTAAAGACTATTTTTATTTTAAGCTGCGGTTATCTGTTGGGGCTTAAAACTGAGATAAAGACAGTACACACGAGAGGGAAATGTAGAATGTAGAACTTCCTAATAGCCAATGAAAATCCAGCTTACATGTAGCTTATATGGAAATACGTTTGACAGTAACTTACATTTAAAGGGATATCCAACCTTCATTTTTTTCAATTGATATGATATGAAGCGTAAATTGCTGATTAATTTGATACCAAATTTAAGAAGAAAGTTATACACTAGAATGTTTTAATAGATCCCTGCAAACGCGTCTTTCGCCTGCTGTCTGCTGCACATGGGGGCCGCCATTTGCAGTGGATCCCCACAGCGAATGATGTAGCTGTGGACTATTGGCCTGAAAACAAAATCATTTGCACGACAGCGGTCAGGTGGTTTACTGTGCATTGGAAACAGCAATCATGGTGTACTGTCAAGCGTTTGGATGCTGGAATAGAAGTGGGAAATTCAGCAGTGGAAAGTCTTTTCACAAGTTGCTAAATCCGAAAGAGAGACCGGAACATTTTCAGAAATGGACTGCAGCCATAAAAGTGGAAGCCATATCTCGACCAAAGATGACTTCTGCAGAAACTTTTTCATTCTCGGGCCAGTTGCTGCAGCTACGTCATTCGTTGCGTGGGTCCACTGCAAATGGCGGCCCCCATGTGCAGCAGACAACGGGTGAAATCTAAAACATTCTACAGTGTAAAACTTTCTTCATAGCTGTCCAATTCTGGTAAATTTGGTATCAAATTAATAATGACATGCTTATATCAACAGGATTTACATATTGAAATGAAAATATATAAATACCAATAATTTAAACTATAAAAGCAGGGAATTTATATGCAAGTTTAACTCCGTAAATACATAATGAATAAATTTTTACATTGAAGGAATACTTCGACAATTTCATGCAAATTTGATGCAATTTTAAACAGTTGTAATAGATAAAAAAGATATTTCTAACGGTATACTTTCTCAATACTTTTATTCATAAAAATATTACCTTTCTAGGAATTAAAGTTATTGATGAAGTACAGTATGGAAACACATGAATAAAAATACATTTGCACAAGTTCAATGTAAACAGATTTATCCTGTTATTTATTTCCTCATGGTACATTCCATCCCAATTCATTTTACTCACATTCCTAACTAACATCAGATTATTAGATTCTATTTCTATTTCTAGAACATGCAAGAAAAAGAAAACGTAGGTAAATGGAGCAGTAATCAATATATCTTGTTGAACAATAGATTACCTTATTAGTTTATACAGATACATATTTTTCTCTGTACCTCAAAGAAGTACCTCAGTTGATAGAGTATTAATAATTTATGAGCAATTTCAATGATAGGTATAGGAAAAGAGGTAATGCCTCAAAGTTCTTTGCAAAAATGAACTCAATCATAACATAACATTACACACTGGGATAATTCAATACCCATTTCCCTGACGATGATTTAGAACTGGCCTTAGATTTAGAGGTCCTGAATTATTCACTCCACACAAAATGGCTAAGCATATTTCAGAATTTTGCTTGCACTTAATATACGTTTAAACACAATTTCAAGACAGTTTATACATGATACAATAAAAATACTCTTAAAACTTCTCTTCATGTCTCATTCTAATATAATACAACTTTATATCTGAAAAGCTACTTACATCAAACTGTAATCTTCAATCATGAAAAAATATAACTCTGCATAAAGCAATAATAGTGGGGGGGGGGGGGGGGAATTGTCATAACTAGGACCCCCTGCAGCCCCCCCCCCCCCCCTGCCAAAAACAAAGACAAAAATAAAAAAGCAGTACATTTCCAAAATCACAGACATGATCACAAAACTAATCCAACAACACAGAAACATGCTAAAAGCTCTATGATTTGATTACAAAGCAATTTAAGTCGTTGACTGAACATCTCTAAGTGTCCATTATCATCAAACAAGATTCCTGAGTCTAAACATTTCAGCCTAGTGTACTTTCCATGTGAAAATACACACTACATGTACATGTACCTCATAAATTGGCAAAATAATCACAGCAATACTACATCTACAGCCCTGGAAAACATTATTAGACCAAGCTTCTGCAGTAAGGGTACGAAAATATGCATACAATATTATAAAAATGATTTGTCTTTGTATTTCATTGAATGAATACCAAATTCCAGCAATTATACCTTGCTTTTATGTAATTTCATTTCCTCTTGCCAGAAAAATAACACTATCAGTAACCATGCTTGGTCTAATAATTTTTTTTCCATGGCTGTATATAAGCCATGAATTCAGGGGAAGTCCTACTTCTGTTACTTTTTGACATTTCTCAGATGTACTGATATTAAATTTGTCATCTATGAAATCAGATTAAATAATTTATCACATACTTTGTCTTCAAGGTACAATGTATGAGATACATGTAAAAAGTAGTGTAATTAGTTCGAGGGGGAAAAACATGTGGACAAGTGTACAAAAATTATATTAAACATAAACAATGAAGCCATCTGTTCTGTAAAATAAATAAGGCAAAACAGTCAAGCACATGGGAAGAGCACTTTCAAATCCATTAAAAAAAGGTATTCTTTGAATACATGTACATTAACGCAAATGAAAAAAAAAATAAACCAAAAGGTAACATTGTATAATTGCTTATTACTGAAGGTTCTACTCCAACACACAAATTGACATATGTAACAACAACTCGAGAAAATGTCTGTGTCCTTGTCATCCAAGAGATGTCTGCATGCAAAATATCGGCTCCTACATTATCATTAGATTTACGTATATATATTAACCCTTTCAAGACAATTGACCACAATTTGTGGTTTGGCTTTATAACTTTAGATTCAGAGCTCTAAAAAATATACCAGATGCATGAGTAGAAAGAGCAAAAATTTCTACACACATTTGTTGCATGACCATATTGTGTTTGATGCCAGGAATTTAAAAAACCAGAATAAGCTTTAAAATCTTTGAAACTGGCAACACACTAAGGGTGTCAAAATCATTGCTTTTTTAATCAAAATCTTTCCAACCTTTTAACATTCCTAACCATGTACATGTTTTTTTTTTTCAGATATTACACCTTATTACAACCATGGAGCACGAAAAGAAATTGTTGCCAATTTGAAGAACAAAATGTGATCAATTTAGCCCTTAAATAATTCCTTTCCTGAAAGGGTTAATAGGCTACGAAGGGGTAACCTTGCTAGTCATAAGGACCATTATTCATATAAGGACCGCTATCCCTAATGCGTGACTAAATGAATAGTGGTTTTGTATGAATAGCGGCCCTTCTAAATAGCGAGCAAACCATAGACAAATTATCTCGCTATTCATAAGGACCTCCATTCATAAGGACCACTATTCATAACTGTTCATAAGGATCGCTATTCATAACGCATGTTAAATGAATAGCGGTCCTTTCTATGAATAGCGAGTGGACCTTGCTACGAATGGGGATAGGAGACTGACTTTGTAATTTTAGAGTAATAAGCTGAAATATTGCACATGTTTACACTAATTATGCTGGACTTAATCCTAATACAATACTTTGCTTATAAATTATGTCTTCATGTAGTTACAGATTGTAGAAATTTATACCACTTTTTTTTTAAACCAGTAAATATGGAAGCTAGTATAGCACAATGTAAACTGCAAAATTAAATAAAAGCATGCATTGATTAATTTGCAAATTATACATGAATTTAGACATGTGTAGCAGCCAATTAGGTTGAGTCATAATTTTGTTAACAAGTCATTTCAAATAATATTTTCTTCACAAAAGAACTTTCAATAATCCCTTTGTACATTTGCTTCTGTATTAAAGTCAGTCATCTTATGATGTCTACCTTGTACATGTACTTGTATTGTCTTGCAGTTACAAGTGTATTTGAGTATGTGCAAAGGTTATTGAACTGAATTGAATATAATTTCCCTCACCACAATGCCCTTTCCATTCAACAGGTACATGTATGTCAGATATATTTATAGCTATGTATTTTCCAATAGTTTTACAACAAGACTAATGAATTACAATGTATATTCTCTACAATAAACAATAAAAATTTTTTTTTTTTAAATTTCAGTTGTATATATGAGAATAAATATAGATCATTGATTTTATTTTGTGCCATGTAACATCCATAGTTTGCATTGATACAGTAAGAATAAACATATTTCTCAACATGAAATTGTAACAGCAACATACATGTAGCAGGGTTGGCATGATTTAAATAAAGTTTATGTTAATCAGTTTAAATTGCCATGATATTTTTTTCAATCAGGGACTAAAATAAAAAAAAAGAAGAAACAATTAAGTAAATTAGTTGTCGGTTTTACCAAAATCACTTCAAAAAAATCATTGATTTTTAAAAAATTCATCCAATTGAGTTTTTATACTCCAAACAGTGTTATTAGATGTACCAAAATGGTTAGTTCTATTCTATAGGAGAAACATTTAGGGCTATAACTTAAAAAAAATCAAATCAATGGATTTAAATGAAATAATTTTTTTTTTAATTTCTTCAAAAAAAATCATGATTTTTTCAGAACCCTACCACATAGTCTACAGTACAGTGGAACGTCGTTATAAAGAACACTGTTATAACAAACTCTTGTTAGAACAAGCTCATTTTGCCAGTCCCACTTCTTTGTATTCTTTGGTGTTTTAGCCCTGATATAACAACAAGGTTTCGATATAAAGAGGTAATTTCTTTGGTCCCAAGGAGTTTGTTATAATGAGGTTTCACTGTACATAAAATGCATCGTAGCTGGCGCTATTGAAATGTTATTTGCTTCCCTGACTCCTTCACATACAATGCTGTGTATTTCCATAGCTATAGGGTGAAAGGTCAGTGTTTTCTGGCTTAGTAAGAATGGATCCAAACAGTCACTACGCAAGACTGACAACCAGCCTACCGCACTATGCACAGCTAAATACCATTAATCAACACACTTGTATTCCAAATTCACTTGAACTGGCCAAATGTGCAATAAGAATTGAATTAAATTTTTGCTATCTTCATTACATCAAAAAGACTTGGCTTTAAGATCTTCATATTTTCCTGACTTTGTTATTAACTGAAACAGTTGTAATGTTGGTTTAAATCTATTAAATCTATCTAATTCAATAATCACTGGATCAATATTACGTGATACTTGTCAGAATGTACTTTGGTTATATAATCATTTTCTTGTACTTTGGTCATTTAGTAAAAGAAATTTGCTGAACGATGTGTCATGCAGAGTCCAATATTTGGAAAATAATCAGAGAACATTTTTAGTTCTAATGACAAGCTCTGCATAATCTTTCTTTTAATTTAATTTAATCATCTACAAAAGCATTTTTTTTAAGATACTAGTTTTGCAGGACTCTTTTTCGTTACACACTCCACTGAGAGCCTTATGTGATGAACAACATTTGTTGTTGATCAATTTGAAGAAGCAAAAAATATCAAATAATTTACAATCTTAACAGAAATGTACAATGTTTACTCCATATTGACTTGTAGAGCCCCCAGATAATCGGGTTAAATCCAATGGAAATACAGAGAGGGGGTAACCATCTTCAATAGCTTGATGAAATCCTGAGATATATCATGACAGAAGCACAAAGTGTAAACATCTGCAAAATTTTATGCACATTGAAAGAAAAAAAATCAACTTTAAATACTATGGTCATAGAGTGATAGGCTAAGAGCCTAATAGAACACTTGCAAACACCAATAGAAATTTTCACACATTAACAAAACAAACAATCCTACATGCACAATGTTCTATTATGAGTGTAATGATTTGACATGAGCTAATTAATATCCTAGCTATGATTGATCCACAAATTTCCAGTTGAATGATCACACCACGACTTACATTGTCAAAACATTTAGAGACAAAAACAAAACCTAAAGCAACAAATCTTGCATGCTGCCATAATATTAATGTAATATTTAGCAGGTGCTGATACCCTAGTCATAACTGGTGGTTATTCCTTAAACCAATAGGCCCAACTATCAGTCAAGTGTTAACAACCTGAGCTCCATTTTCCAAACATTAAAAAATGAAGTGAACCAAAACAAAATAAGTTTTGACATGCAGACTGTGATAATATTAATGTAATATTTATGTAATGATGTCCTAACTGCAAACGGTAGTTGATCCACAATTTGGCAACTACCGGTCGAATGTTCGCACCATGAGCTGCTTAACCTCCTCCTGATGTAGCGTTGCCGTGCCGACAGCAGGCACCCCAAGAACGTCTCTCCCAGCATAGGCAAGCTGTCAACACAAGGAAAAACAATGAGCGTGTCAGGTTGTAGACCCGTTTCTAAACTTCAAGATGGATGCCAGAAAACTGCTACAGAGAATACACTTCAGACTGTAAGATACTTCATGAAATCAATCTTGTTTGCTTTGATGTAGCTATGCACAAGGCATCTGTTTTCTACACCAACTGATTCATTCAAGTCACAATAAGTCATGTAGATTCAACAATTTGCTTCATGCGTGTTTGATCAATGTTAATTTTTTGCACAAATCCAAAATTAGGCCACTGTACTGTAGCCTGTGCCAAGGGGGCTTAGCTGTTGTGTGCGTTGATGTACAGAAATGTTTTAAACTGAAGTAATGTTCTTGACACCTTGTGTCGTTGTCATTAGGAACTAAGAGATATTGCTGTTCCTTGATTCAAGTTGGGAAATTCAATAGTATCAACATCTCTAAACATACAATGTACCAAGTAAGGGAAAACAAAGGCACGTAAGTAATATTTAAAGGGAGATTAGCTGTCTACCACCTCCCCCCCCCCCCAACAGAAAAATGAAAGGACTTTATTATGGGTTTTAAGGCTTTTGGAAGTTTTTTTTCCCTATCCTCATTACCAAGTCCCTCAGAGAGGACCGAAAGCTGCCGATCTCCTGGTTGCCTACTTACAAGCATACACATGCTTTTCTAGCGGTCAGGTAAAACAAACCATCAAATCATCAAACCATCTGGAAGTAGTTATTAACAACTGAGGTCCCGGACTGTATGTAAGCATCACAAATACACAGTCATGACCTTGACTATTCGTTTCCCCTTGATGTCAGCTTGGTATTTACATACCTTGCGTCCAACCAGGTTCTCAAATCGAGGTGCTACAAAGGACCATGCCCCCATGTTCTTGTGTTCCTCTTGACTCCACAAATATTCTGAATAAAGCAGAGGTAATAAAAACCAATCAGATATATTACTGATATGAGAAGGTCTAAAAAGTAAAATCCCAGTAAATCTGTCAATATACAAGTGTATTTTAATGTAATTTTCAGGTATATACACTCTGCTACGGACTGAATTTGTTTTGTGGCTTGTGAAGAATAAAATGACATTATTTAACATACTTGAAGTTCCAAAATAATCATCCTCCCTTCTTTACACTGTTGAATATCGATCTTACCAGTCAAATTTATTCCATCTTTGCCATTATATCTACTAAGCACATTCTGCAGGAGATCAGCTGGAAAAGAACATAAGGACTGTACCCTCAAAATGGTTATTTGATGGGTATATCTGTTTAATCCATTCATACATCTTTCAGTCAATCAATCCATCACTCCATCCATCTGTCAATCATGCCATCCATCTGTCAATAATGCCATCTATCAGTCAATCAATATATCACATTTACATGTAGCACTGGGGTATCTTGGCTGGGAATGGACACAGGGACTCTACCCTCACTATGGCTATATGGTCTGCATGTCTGATCGATCCATCCATCTATCAATCCACCTATCAATCATTCCATTATCCATCAAGCATTCTATCAATCATTCCATTCATCCATCAATCATTCAGTAAATCATTGTATCCACCTATCACATCCATATCTCACCTCTGGCATTAGGGTATCTACTGAAGACACTGCAGAACATCGGCTGGAAAGGGACAAAGGGCTCTATCCTCACAACGGCTATATGGTAAGAATGTCTGCTCAATCAGTCACTCAGTACATAACTCCATCTATCTAGCAATTATTCCATCTTTCAATCAATTATTCCATCTATCAAATCAATATCTCACCTTTGGCATTAGGGTATCTACTGAAGACACTCTGTAGGGCATCTGCTGGAAAGGGACAAAGGGACTCTACCCTCACAATGGCTATATGGTGTGTCTGTCTGCTCTCCCTCTCCTTGTGTAATGCATAGTAGTGCTTCCCGCAGCATACAATCACCTTCTGGATACTGTATTCAAAAGGAGAAACAAAACATTTTATCATGGCGAGCCAGAGGGCTTTCAAGTGGGTGGACAGTACACTCTGATAGGCATTTTGTCCCCAATGGACTTGCAACAGACTTCATATGGTATTCCAGTTTCTGTGTGTACTAGCCTTCAATACTTCATACTATTTTGGGATTCTAAACCACAATATTCTAACCTTTAAATTTAGTTTCCATTTAATACGTACATTTCCTTTCCATTGAATGAGACTTTATGCACCCCCCTTCTTTCAGGTGTCTGCCGATTTGTCAACTATATTTTGTACATTATTACCAGTACATGTACTTGTAGTAAAATGAAATTTCTATGACTATCTGAAAGCATATCTAGAGTGGCTATCGTGTAAGATATCGAATTCATCACGATATTTGGGCCTACAAATTTTAAACAAATTGATAAAATGTTGAAGCAAATTGTGTACATTCACTGAAAAGCACAAATGCAGATTTACACATATGGGACAGAAGGATTGAAACTAATTTCATTGCAAGAGCTCTAAAACTAATTATACAAAAATAACAATTTCCAGATGACTCCTCAATTGTAGCTTGCAAAATAAAGTGGAAGAAAAAGCTCAGAGTAAATATTTGGCCTAATCAGAGCTAAACTTTCTTGAATTCCTTTCAAAGAGGATTAAGACACAACAAACCTTTGAGGGTCTGTAGTCTGATCATCTAGGACTGGTCTAAAACTAGTTCCTGGACCCATCTCTGAGAGGTCGGAAGTGGCAGCTGGAAGACGGAGGAGGACCTTTGGTGAGGCTAGGATCAGAGGCTTTCGGTAATTACGCAC
Source organism: Heliocidaris erythrogramma (assembly GCA_025617745.1). Lineage (NCBI taxonomy): Eukaryota > Metazoa > Echinodermata > Echinoidea > Camarodonta > Echinometridae > Heliocidaris > Heliocidaris erythrogramma. The sequence continues at coordinate 52,304,551 of CM046855.1, read as the reverse complement.
CATCTGAAGAAAGGAGAATGAAATATTAGAACCACTAAAGCAGTAGGAAGTACATGTACATTCAATTTACTTTTCATCTCTGTGAAAACTGTACTTACATTGGCATACAGCTGTCTCTTTCTTACCTACATTAACTGTAATGCACTTGTCATCCAGACACATTTGTACTTGTAATCTGCCATCTACTTAAATGTAGCCTTGCATACTTGCTTTAGTGGTAGGGATATGATTGTACATGTAATTATAATCTTGACATTTAAATGTTACACAGTGTGAAATTTCTCTCTTTCTCTCTCTCTCTCTTTCTTTCAATATTTCTCCCACATCCAAAGTATCATACAGCCAGTCTGATAGCTAGCCCAACCTATCATCAAGCCCTTCTCACCTGTCGTCGTAGGAGATGGAAATACTGAGCTGGTGTGGTTGGATTGGCAATCTGCACATTGACGTTGTCTCCATCCACCTTCTCATCACTGCTGTCACAAGCCTGCAGGAACCGTTCAAGACGACAGGAGGAGTGCTCTGGACCAGCCCCATCGAAGCCATGAGGCAGCAGCATGACTAGACCACTTTGTAATAGCCACTTTACTGGAAATTAATGGAAAAGAAACAAAAGGAAGGATTTAAAACAGTAATTATTCTTGAATGGTAATTACAACACTGACAGTAGCATTCATTTTGACAAGAAGAAAAGAACAGTGTTGAGGAAGTACTCCTTTGAGGCCAGGTGAGCTCCTTTCTCTCATTAGAGAGAAGAAAACAAAATCTGCCATGGTTCATTAAATTTTGTACAGAGCCATCTACATAATGTAATTTCTCACCAACATGTAGAGAGTAAAAGAATTCAAGCACATGAATTTACACGCAAGTACCATAATGGAAACTGTTTTATTTTCAGTGGGTTTAGTTCTTGATTATCTCAAGCTTAGTATTCAACAGAAATCATACATACATTCTCCAGGAAAGACATAGGTATCGATGATCGTCTGTGCTGCATTGAAGAAATCTCCAAACTGGGCCTCCCACAAAACCAGCAGGTTAGGGCTCTCAATACTCATACCATACTCAAAGCCAAGCACAGCTTCTTCTGACAAAGGGCTGTTTGCCACCTACAGGATTGGATTGAATATAAAGAGAATAGAAATTCTTCAATTTTTCTATTAGTCTAAAGCCAAGGAGACCGACATCTCATGGGCCTTGCTGACAACTTTTCTGAGGGTTCAATAGACCAACATTATCAGACTCCTAATGACGGACAGTCAACCTGTCCAAAACGTCAAGTCTTTTCCACTCTCAGCCTTCTCATCTGCTTTACATTCCTCTTCAGGTCTTCACACTTTCAAGAAAGATTACTTCTACCACTATCTTACTTTCTATCTCGCCTTTCCATTTTCTTCTCCTCTCAACTTTCTCCACTTTCTTCTTCTTTAATACTAAACAGTCCTTTTCAGGACTAACCACACGGTGAACCGTAAGCCTTCTCAACGTTATCAATACCACCATGCAAAGTTCTACATTCAAAGATCATTATCAGTCTCGTAGGCTGTCAGTTTACTGGGATGTCCCATTTGTATTACATTCCTGATAATGCTTTTGTGAAATAACCTGAGAAAATATCATTCAGAAAAACTGATTTAACTTTTTCATACTGAAATGAGCAATCAACAAGTAATCCTTCCTGCAAAGACTCATTACTATTTTAGTGCAATATTGGAAATTTGCACCCCCCCCCCCCGAAAAAAAAGGTAGCATTTACATTCGTCGTGATATACAAATGCGTCAAACAGATACCCTTTCTTATTGATATTAAAATCAATCAGGAAAACACATGTTAAATTACCATGATGATGAAATATGTCGATTCCTAAACTGAGTTGTTTCCTTAAAGAGGAAAGATTTGATATGAACTCCACTGGACACTAACTCTCAATAACAAGTTCATTTACTTCATTGTACTTTACGACAGACCATTCCAAAGTTTATTTTAATGAACTCTATCAAGGAATATTCTGACATTTTTATAAGAGATTTTTCATTGTTAATGGATAACAATACCATGCGTAAATACCTCAAAAAAGCCTCTCTGTGATTGGTCGATGTTGTTGAGAGGTACATGGATGCAGTCATTTTCTTGGTCTACTAGCATGGCATGACGATGACTGAAGGTGCCCCGCCCAACATCCTGACCACTTAGTCTCACATTGAAACCTTGGGAGGCAGGGGAATAACATGCCTTTCATTATTACATTTTTTTTCTTTTCAGTTGATATACATGTACATATGTTTAGGATATTTTTAAGTGGCAAGATGAATATTTGGTTTTCTCACACATCTTCATAAAACAGTTGCTCATATCCAAATCATACCAGACCAGGCTTTAACAAAAGAACTCCATGAACTATGATGAAATATAGATAAAGGTAGTAGCCACTTGATTGGCACAATTCTCTTATTTTTTCCCCTATTATAAGTTTTGTATATTTGAACATGAAGATGAACAGCAGAAAATATACAAATTAATGTATAATTAGACGATAGAGTCCCTCAGATAGAATCAGAAATGGAATATAAATTATGTAGCATAATGCCATCATATGAACATTATGAAACCCTTTTGAAATTGTCTTATTGAATCATATTCATAATTCAGCATAAACAAGCAAAGGCAGATTATGGGGGGGAGAGAAGGGGTCCTGTACACCCTGCAGGAAAAGGGCTTTAGCAAAGAGAAATGGCATAGATGCAATATCACATCAGATATACAGGTACGTTCTCAGGGACTACTTTTTCCTTTCTAGGCACATGAAGAACAAGATTAATGCGACTGCGTCTCCTATATGCCTCCGCCTAAATTCAGTTGATGGCTCAAACTCTTCTAGAAATATTTGATAACGAGGCTAAAAACCAGTAATTTCATGTAATTTTTTGTAAATTGACCTCTGTGACCTCTGACCTTTGACCTACTTACCCCAAAATCTAATCAGTTCATCTTTCAATGGGTATGCATACTGGTACCAAGTTTGAAGTTCTCACCTCAGATAGTTCTTGAGATATCGCGGTAACGGTGCTAAAAACCACTAATTCCATGTAATTTCATGTAAATTGACCTCTGTGACCTCTGAACTTTGACCTACCTACCCCAAAATCTAATCAGTTCCTCTTTCTATGGGGATACATACTGGTACCAAGTTTGAAGTTCTCACCTCAAACAGTTCTTGAGATATCGCGGTAACGGTGCTAAAAACTAGTAATTCCATGTAATTTCATGTAAATTGACCTCTGTGACCTCTGAACTTTGACCTACCTACCCCAAAATCTAATCAGTTCCTCTTTCTATGGGGATACACACTGGTACCAAGTTTGAAGTTCTCACCTCAAATAGTTCTTGAGATATCGCGGTAACGGTGCTAAAAACCAAGAATTTCATGTAATTTCATGTAAATTGACCTCTGTGACCTCTGACCTTTGACCTCCTTACCCCAAAATCTAATCAGTTCATCTTCGTATAGGGAAACATACTAGTACCAAGTTTGAAGTTCTTACCTCAAACAGTTCTTGAGATATCGTAACGGTGCTAAAAACCAAGAATTTTTATGTAATTTCATGTAAATTGACCTCTGTGACCTCTGACCTTTGACCTACTTACCCCAAAATCTAATCAGTTCATCTTCGTATGGGGATACATACTAGTACCAAGTTTGAGGCTCCTACCTCAAATGATTCTTCAGATATCGCGGTAACGAGAAGTGGGACGGACGGACGCACGGACGGACGGACGGACAACCCGAAAACATAATGCCTCCGGCACCCACCTTCGGTGGGCGGAGGCATAAAAAAAATCCTCAAAACTTTGCATTATTTATATATTTTCATTTTTTTCAGAAACTTGTAGAACAAATACGTTACCTTGGATGAGCAGTGAGCCCAAAGCTAGACTCTCTGCTGTGGCCCAATCTAAGGAAGCCCCTTCCTCTAGTTTCTTTAGTCTAGCATCCACAAAGGTTTTCTTTAGATGAGGGTGCACATTCTACAAAATAAATTACAATCGGTGGTGTCATTGGTATGATCTTATAGTACACTCAACATTGACTGGTCACTGCATACATAACGTATCTTTCATGTTCACACTTTGAATGCAAAGCAACTTTGTAGAGTTGCACCGAGTAATTACGAAAGATACAAATCTACCATTCAAGACAGTCATAACATTCTCAGAAAAATACAGAGATCATTGCACAACTTATATCAAAGATAAAGTTGAGTTCTGGTCTTGAGATTACATTGTGACTGTCTCAAAGCAATTTGGAAAGGTTAACCATTTCTCCATAAAAATTGGTGTATACTGTGAGATTTTGGAATCATCAAAATGATAAGAAATTGACCCAATCTCACTGAAAAGTACATGCACTGCACACAGAAATGGGTATATGGGATCGCACATACATGTGGAATGAATGTTTGGCCGAACACTTCATAAAAGAAATGAGAAAGCTCACAATTCATTTTTCACCCTTCCCAGATCTCAACCTTCTCCTTATTTAAAAACAAGGGGTTGAAAGCAATGTAAATGTTTTAGGTAAATATAAGTATTTTGATGGAATAAATACTCACAAATCCAGCAGGAAGCTCAACAGACTTTCCACCAATAAATTTAAGCAAATCTACATCAATACCTACAGAGTGTAAAGAAGAATGCAGATTAATATTTAGATGCAGAATGTAAATGAGAAGTGGAACGTACATGTATACCATTTTGTAGCTATTTATCAACCATAATCAAGCTTACTTTGTGTTCCAGTGTCAAAGTAAAAATACAAAATAAAAAAAATTTACAGACAAGTTTCAAATACAGTTACCTTTGCATAAGTCAAATCTGTTGAGACCACAAAATATGCAAAATTGGACTTAGGAAATGTGAATATAACATGTTTTGCATAGTTTGGCAAAAAAAATTGACTAAGGGACCGGAAAGTTAGATTTATGCGACTTTGAGTTATGCAAGGTTAACTGTAGATTCATTTTATAGCCTAAAATGATACTCATATGCAATTCAAACATTTAAATTTTATACACCTATATGTAATTGTTGACCCTTCCTCTGTGTTAACCAGTCAACTTACCAGTGTCCCACGATGCAATGTGCGACGGAGGTGGTGCACATGAAGACCAAGGGCCCTGGAGGATGGAGTTGTAGGCGTGGTCAGGGGTTGAGTCTGCCTCCTTGAGACACCGGTTCCACTCTTGGAGCTTCTCCGATACATTCTTGTCGATCTCCTCCTTACTGACGGAGCCCTCATCCTGGTTAGGTAAAGATTAAAGAAGCGTTCACACATGATACGGTAAAACTGCCTGAAAAAAGCCACTGCAGCAAAATATTTTGACATCAGGGGAGTGTCTCATCAAGTGTTTTGTCAGTGAATTTTACTGACAAATTTGCTTTCAGCCAATCAGATCCAAGGACCTTAGGAGCTTATAACAGTTGTCAGTAAAAATCACTGACAAACGCTTGATGAAACGCTCCCCTGCATATTGGGCTTCACATATCTTTATCTCATAACCCAGAGATAGGTAAGTACTCCTACAGTCCTTTCTTGCATGTTGCTATTTTTTTCACCCCCTCTACCTATTCATGTCAAATGGTTTTGTTTTGCCATTTCTGTGCCTTCAAAAAGTAGCAAAAGTCTACACTGGATGTACCGATACCAGCAAATCCTATTGTTTCAACTCAGAGCTGCTCTTTGTATGATGCGCATCCGGTATGTTGAACTCAAACTGAATATACCTTTTCCCCAAATGGATTTATCACCTTTGTTTATACAGGGAGGCAAAAGAAGTGGCAAAAGAAGTGGCAAAAGAAGTGACAAAATGTCTTTACACACTATGAACACGATGACAAAGAGAGCGGACAAAATATATAGCTCCTCATTGTACCCTCCACAATTGCTCTGGTAGACAAAAGAACATCCCTTCATTACTATTATGTGAAATAAGTAGACCAGGTGAATATGCATGTGACTCCTGTTCTACATATTTTTACATAATAGCAATGAAGGGATGTTCTATTGTCTACCAGGGCAATTGTGGAAGGTACAATGAGGAGCTGTATATTTTGTCCGCTTCTTTGTCCGCCATGTTCATAGTGACAGGACCCACTTTTACCAGCTTCAACTTACAGCAGTTTTCTGCACGTATGCATCCGGTATACTGAGCCTAGACCTAATGTTGTCATACATGATAGGCTGGGTGAAAGAGGGGTCATCTATCTCGTTGTGACCCCAGCGACGGAAGCATAGCAGGTCAACGACCACGTCTTTCCTGAACTCTTGCCTGTAGCTTACAGCAAGCCTGCATGCCGATAGCACAGCCTGGAATACACAAAACAGTCAAACGAGAGGGTGAAAATGATTTACACATTAAACTATGGGTTAAAATCTCACACACCTCTTGTGGAAGTGTTTTGGGATAGAGGTTCTTTCACTTAATATGTTGAGGGTTGAATCCCAGGCCCGTATTAACATCATTTGGCAAGACATAGGCATTTCATAAAACTTGCTATTAATAACAAGTTGCAATAACTGATAAAAGCTAGTGAAATACTAGCATCTGATTGGCTGTGAGCGAAATTGTTTTAGGATTTGGGCAGTTGTTATTGATAACAAGTGTTATGAAACAGGGCCCCGATATGCTTGAGCGCTAAAAATTTAGCCACACTGGAGTAATATCACTGGAGCACCAGAAGTGTGACAGTGTGATGGACATGAAGAGTCACTGTTATCATAATTACACCTCTTGTCACACATCTCCACAATTATCTTACTGTTCTTCAGAGTGTCTTAGAAATGATCGTCTGATCGTCAGTCTATTTCGTTTTCAATGTTTGTTATGTTTACTTCTCATGTTTTATTTCAAATTGCAATCATACTCATTTGTAATATCATAAAACATAGATATGAACTTTTTCATTTGCAATAAATTTTACCTAAAATAAAAAAAATTAAATAAAATAAACAAGATGAATATTCGACCGCGCGCGGTCGGAATTTATGCCTCCGCCATCACCAGATTGGAAATGTTTGGCATACATTCTAAAAATGCACAGGAGACAAAAAATCTAATCAGTTCATCTTTCTATGGGTATACATGCATACTGGTACCAAGTTTGAAGTTCTCACCTCAGATAGTTCGAGATATCGCGGTAACGGTGCTAAAAACCACTAATTCAATGTAATTTCATGTAAATTGACCTCTGTGACCTCTGAACTTTGACCTACCTACCCCAAAATCTAATCAGTTCATCTTCATATAGGGAAACATACTAGTACCAAGTTTGAAGTTCTTACCTCAAACAGTTCTTGAGATATCGTGGTAACGGTGCTAAAAACCAAGAATTTTTATGTAATTTCATGTAAATTGACCTCTGTGACCTCTGAACTTTGACCTACCTACCCCAAAATCTAATCAGTTCCTCTTTCTATGGGGATACATACTGGTACCAAGTTTGAAGTTCTTACCTCAAACAGTTCTTGAGATATCGTGGTAACGGTGCTAAAAACCAAGAATTTTTATGTAATTTCATGTAAATTGACCTCTGTGACCTCTGACCTTTGACCTCCTTACCCCAAAATCTAATCAGTTCCTCTTTCTATGGGGATACATACTGGTACCAAGTTTGAAGTTCTTACCTCAAACAGTTCTTGAGATATCGTGGTAACGGTGCTAAAAACCAAGAATTTTTATGTAATTTCATGTAAATTGACCTCTGTGACCTCTGAACTTTGACCTACCTACCCCAAAATCTAATCAGTTCCTCTTTCTATGGGGATACATACTGGTACCAAGTTTGAAGTTCTTACCTCAAACAGTTCTTGAGTTATCGTGGTAACGGTGCTAAAAACCAAGAATTTTTATGTAATTTCATGTAAATTGACCTCTGTGACCTCTGACCTTTGACCTACTTACCCCAAAATCTAATCAGTTCATCTTCGTATGGGGATACATACTAGTACCAAGTTTGAGGTTCCTACCTCAAATGATTCTTCAGATATCGCGGTAACGAGAAGTGGGACGGACGGACACACGGACGGACGCACGGACGGACGCACGGACGGACGGACAACCCGAAAACATAATGCCTCCGGCACCCACCTTCGGTGGGCGGAGGCATAAAAAGCATGAAATGTGGATACTCTTTACAGATAACCGAATATGCGAGTCTATGCTATACCTCTGGATCCTCGCCGTTCACATGAATGACTGGATTTCCATTCATTTTGGCGATGTCACTGCAGTACGGGGAGGAGCGCCCTCTCTCGGATGGTGTGGTGAAACCTATCTGGTTGTTCACAATCAAGTGTATGGAGCCACCGACAGAATAGTGAGGTAGGTTGGCCATCGCAAAACACTCTGCGATTACTCCCTGTGGCGCGGCAGAACGAAATAATAAAACAGTCAAAAAGCTGCATTTGTGAATTAATCATTCGGTTGGTTCATCTATGAAACAAAGCACCCTTTCCAGCTCCATTTCTTGGCAAGCGTTGGAGGTCACTCGAGTTGTGACTATTATTGGTACGGGGTTCGTTTCCCTGCCACGGCACAAATGTCCCTTGGCAAGACATTGATCTACATTTGCCACACTCCACCCAGGTGAAGTAAATGGGTACCTGGTAGGAAGAAATTCTTTGAATGCTTGAGTACCTTATCATAGTCGCTTGGCTAAAGCTGAGGTAAAAGTATGATTGCAAGGCCCTCATGGAGAACAGTATATAATACTGATGAGGCGGGGTCATCCCCATAGGTAGAAGATCCGATAGTTAGCGGGTCCGATAGACCGACACCCAATAAATAGAAGGTTCGATAGACCGAATGTACGAGAGGGTCCAGTAGACAGAAGGCTCTATAGACCGAATCGGCAGGAGGGTCCGATAGCCCGAAGGTTCTATAGATCGAATGACCAACGGGTCCGATAGATAGAAGGTTCTATAGACCGAATCGGCAAAAGGGTCCGATAGTCCGAAGGTTCAGTAGGGCTCCGATAGTTAGAAGGTCCGATAGACCGACAATAAATACGTAAAAAGGGTAAAATAGTGGATAAAATGATAAGTGGGCAAAATAAGTGGTTTGCATCTTGAATCTCTAGCTAATGTTATGCTATTTTTCTACTCAAAGAATGTTAGCAACATATAAACTGAAAGGAATCGAGCGGCAAGTTGACCTAAAGGGGCTAAAGAGATGAATTTTCAGAAATAATGGCCCGTGACCAATAGTCTCTTCCCAATATGAGAACGGAAGATGCCGATAACATGTTACACAGATTATGAGAACGGAATAACAATACGCTAGAACCTATTCTCAGGAAACAAAATTCTTCTTTTTTTTTCTCTCTCTCTCTCGTTTGCTCGCTTTGCTCGCTCATACAATCAAGAAACTAGGCCTAGATTGTTTCTTGCAGCAAGCACCTCTTACGTCCTGCAGCAACAAGAAGCCCGAACATCATAATATTCGGGCAGTGAGGTATCCGACTATTCTCGAATTCCCCCCACCCCCCCCCCCCAAAAAAAAATATGGTATAATTTACCCGACAGAGTCCACAGACTAAAATTTGCCACAAGGTATTGGTGTAGTCGGTGAACATTCAAAAAAGTATAACAGCTGACATCATAGCTTGTAGGAAAATATCACCTGACAACCCTCAAAAAAAAAAAAAATGAAACGCCCCCCTCCCAAGAAGGTGGTAGGGCCTAATTGAAACAATTTCATTTTTATCGGTCAGAATCTTTATTGTCAGAATCTTATCTTTTGTTACTTTTAATTAAAATTCAACTATAAAGTGTGCACCCCATAAGATTTCTTTGTTTAAAAAATAACACTTGTGTTAGAAGGGGACGCCCTTTCCTCAGCTTGCTCCATTAGAAAAAATGCTTCGGGCATGATGGGCCTCAGGGCTTAAGTGTGCACCATATAATTAGATTTCCATGTTTCAAAAAATGGTCAGAGTTCCCTATTGCCAATAGGCCTACATCGGTTTAGTGGCAAAATTAACTTGGGGGGGGGGGGGGTGAGCTGCATGGGTGGACAACCCCGCCCCACGGTGATGAACTATTGGACCCCTACTGAACCTTCGGACTATCGGACCCTTTTGCCGATTCGGTCTATAGAACCTTCTGTCTATCGGACCTTCTGACTATCGGACCCCGTTAGACATTCGATCTATAGAACCTTCGGACTATCGCACCCTCCACGATTCGGTCTATATAACCATCTGTCTATTGGACCCTCTCGTACATTCGGTCTATCAAACCTTCTATCTACTGGGTGTCGGTCTATCGGACCCGCTAACTATCGGACCTTCTACCTATAGGGCTGTAACCGATGAGGCTACCCTAGGTAAACAAGACATTTTATTACTATTATTATCATTATCATGGTTTTCTAATCTTTCTTTCCTTTCTGTGATTTTGAAAATTAACTATCAACTGTTAAATTTTTATGAAATTTATCAACAATTTTATGAATTATAAATTGCAGCACAATACTCTGTGATAGGGTGAAGACATCACTAGATATGCAGGGTGGCCTAGAAAGAATGCAACACAAAAGATCAATGTCATCACTGACACAGTATCATTAATTTTAGTTTTATTGGGTAGAAAAATTCTTTTCAGAGTAACAAGACACCAAGATTATCAATTTTGGATAGGGAGTTTTGATTCTATGGCTATTTTTGTGAGGCAACTTTACTCACTTTTGTAACCGTAGTCATGCTTGAAGAAGCAAGAAATGTATGCATGACAGCTTCCCATACAATATTCTTTTCATTCATGTTATCTTTGTTTCCAAAGCGTGAGCAGTCATGTGTTTGACAACAAAGCCGACTCTATGGAAAGATGTCATAAATAAATTTCTCGCTTCTTCAAGCATGACAACAGTTTCAAAAGTAACAAATTTTGAAAATGACATTGCCTCACAAAAATAGCCGCAGAACCAATACGCCTTACACAAAGTTGAAGATCTTGGTGTCACTTTACTCAGAAAATAATTTTCTACCTTATAAAACAAAAACTAATGATATTGTGTCAATGTTGTTGTTGAAATTTGCAGATCTCAGGTGTTGCATTCTTTCTGGGCCACCCTCTATAGTAGACTATACACTTTTAATTCTTTGATCACTAATAATTATTGTTTTTTTCTTACCTGTGCCACGAAAGCTGCATCACCATGAAGGAGAACATTGACGACCTTATCGCCATGGCAGCCATCTGATGATGGATCTAAAGCATAGTCGCCCTCTTGTTTACTCATCTGTCTCCCTCTTGCTTTACCGATTCCAACAGGTATATTAGCCTAAAGTTAAACAGATTAAGGTATCATGTCAATGGGTGATAGCATTAATGATAGAATATTTATCCTTACTTCTTTATCAATTTCATTCCCTCAAAACTTGCTTGTTGAAAGCATTTCAAACCCAAACTTTGAACAAATGTCTTTAATTTCATATACATAGATTTTGCTTGGAGGAAAGTATTCAACAATAAATATGATTTCATCTGATTACAAACAGGAAATAATTGATTTCTGATTAGCTTTTATCACATTAACAAAGCAAAGAATAGCCCGCTTCGGTAATGTATGCAAATTTTATACATACCTTTCAAACAAAGGTTGTTCTTGACAACCTGAAAGCTTGCCGGACATAGCAACAAATAATGTATGCAAACTGGATTCCAAGCATTGAGGCTCATTTATAAAAAGCAGGTTAATGGAATAGCTCGTCATTAGGTGCTCAGCGAATATATGTGCATAAATTTTTATACATTACAGAAGCGGTCTATTCCATGAAAATATTCATTAAATGAAAGGGGACATGTGCATATTACTTTCTCTTCATCACTGCAAGAATGTATTGCAATTACAACAAAATTAGCTTAGAATTCAAAGTATTAGACTCTTACAGCACAAGCTGTTTGTAAATTACAAATCATGATGTGTATTTGCTACATTTATGTAAGTAGATCCTACTTTTAGATATAGTAATAAAATGTAGGTAAGCGAAGATGAAATATGCATGCATAGATAGCAAACACGCCCCTCTGCAAACTGTTAATAGGTCAGGCTCCCTTAAAAGAAAAAATAGGCATTAATAATTCAATTTTGTGATATGCAACAACATGTGTACCATGGAGAACTGCACATTATAATATAGGCCTACATTAGTACATGTTTTACAGTCAACATACACAGTATAATAAAGGACTAATTACTTAATTGTTCTTCGAGCTTGAATGCAACCATACCCCACTTCTTTGTGCAGCTTTGATTATCCCCAAAGAATGCAAAGTCCCTTTACCAAATAGCCTCCATTTCTTCGAATAATAAATTTCATGACTTTCTCAGACTTTTTAATGGTAAAATAAAAACAATTCAGGACACTTTTTCTTGGCTATGTCATGGACAACAACCCAGACTATGGTAAAGAAAATGTGGGTATACAGGAGAATGATGGGAATATCACGGTAACAGATGAAAACTAATAAAGAAATGTTAGACATGGCAGGTCTTAAACAACCTACCCTGATAGGACTAGTTAAGGAAAGAAAGGCAAAATACTTTGGTCACATCAATAGACATCAGAGTCTCTTGAAATATATGCTGGAAGGGAGAGTAGAAGGTACTAGACCAAGAGGGAAGCTGATAACCAACTGGGAAGAGAACAATAAGACCTGGAGTGGAAAAACACTCCAAGAGTGCACTAGAATGGCACAGAACAGAGATGTGTGGAAAAATGTTGTAATCAACCTCCGAACCCGGAGAAGATACCACAATAGATAGATGTCATATAAATTTGGAGAATTAATTAAATGTTAGTCAAGAAATAGAATCTTGTGCAATATGTTTCTTTTTTTCCTTAAATATTTCCTTGAATGATATTGATTTTTCCAGGACTTTCCCATGTTTTGTTTTGTTTTGTTTTGTTTTTTGTTTTTTTTGGGGGGGTAATTTTTCTTTTTCCTATGACTAATCCAGAACAGGATATTTGTTTTCAAATTTCCATGACTTTTTCAGGTTTTCTAAGACTGTGGGAATCCTGACATCATGATAAAGATGTTCCTGACATTATGTACAAAGCATAGTTTGCGCTTTGTCTACAAATATACAAGTATACACTGTACATGTCAGCCCAAATTTGATTTACATTTATCAGCATATTTTGCACTATCCAACCTTCTAAATGAATTCCATTAATTTTTTTTAATGATGAGATTACAACAAAATTTATCTGAATTATAATTGTGAATATTCCAGAATCTAAACTCACACTGGCTCACAAACTACACACAACACATTTGCACCATTATATCCTGGTCTTTTTTATAACATCTTTTTAATAATATCTGGTGTGGTTTTGTTTGTTTGTTGATTTTTTTTCAGTTCTACTTGCTACACAAACAGCCTGAATAGGCCTCGGAAACATCCTGGTATCTTGTTTATTTTGCATAAATATAAGATGTATAAACTCCACACAACTACATGTACATGTACTTTATGTCTATATAGTCACACACAAGAATATGTATACAAAGCAAGCAATACAGTACAGACAGAGAAAATGACCAGATCCTATGGCATCTCTGGTCGTTACCTCGAGATGTGAAGGGTTAGGTATGAGAGAGAGATGCAACGCTTTTCCATCCACATCCAGATCCACAGTAGTCCCTGTGTACACACAGGAATAATAGTACAGCAAAAAACATTGGAGTGTCCCAACATGGAAGGAGGATCTTTTGGGGGCCGACCTGAGCTTGCTTTTGTTCCTTTTAAGGTGATCCTTGCTTTTTATTCATGTTTATTTGCAAAAATCGGTGAGATATGCTCAAAATATGCATGATACGATATTAAGGAATGACACATGAGAAGGCCTTAGTAAACAATAAAGACTTTTTTTCTGAAGTTGTAAAGAAGTATCTTGAAAAGCCGAAGAGTCACCACAAAATGCCACTTTGAGGATCCCTGGAAGGCATCATCTAGATGCATTTTGGAAATGGATCACTTTGCTCTTTGCCCAGAAGATCCTCCCTACCTGACTAAAAGAATATCTGTGAAATAAGCCCAGTTTAGAGACTAGCTGTATTGAAAATAATGTCATGAAATAGTAAAATTAAAATTAGAGGAAGAAAAAAGAAGAATCAATCATGATAGAATTGGAAGTTTACTAACTAGATGCTATCAAATTATGGTCTTACAAGTAGTTTTTGGATAAAAGAAATTGTAACATGTTTTAGATGACTGCCAATTTCCATGATATAAGAAAATTGATAAATACCAATTAATATAGGATACTGAATTAAATTTTCCAAGTCTTAGACCAATCACTCAAAATTGAGATGTTGATCGTTGTGAATTTAATTAAAGAACCACATGAAGAAATAGTAATACTATCCATTTTGATGAAATTCTTTATTCTTTGCCAGTTTCTTTAGACTATTTAGAAGTAATTAATTGGGTAGACAATAAGCCATAATGTAACTTGTAAACAACATGTTTGACTAACATTTCGTTTATCTTTTCATTTTCTTTCACAAAATATGCATATATTTTCATAAGAATTGACCAAACTTTCTATCAGCAATGCAGGTACAGCATTGTACCATGTTCTTTGCAAAACCTTGACAATATCTTAAAAATTGAAATATTGGGTATCCTCAGTAGTATCACCTTATTCAAATCTACAGTGATTTCATTTTTATCACATCAATTGTTACTTGGTACCCATTCTCAATAGATAAAATGTTCCATCTGCGTAGCATACAAATAATGGGTGTTTTGTTACGTATACCCCTTTATGAGATCAACTGACATCACAAATCCCCAGGTCAAGGACACCAATAATGCGGTTGGTTTTACTGATATTTCATGATCGTCATAATGTCAGATGGGGATTCCCCATTCATGATCAATCATTATGCTCCCATTGTAAAGCATGTATACATGTACATCTCCCATGGCAATAACCACCACAAAATATATATAAAAGTGGCATTGAGCAATTTAGCTTTGGAAATCCCCAAATGAGCTCAGAAACAAAGAAATATAAAAAGTAGCGACAATATTTTTATTTCGTTTAAGGTTAACTATGGCATTAATGATACCTTACATTAGTTTTACCCATAATACCCATAATCTGCATACAATAGCATCTCGAGATCTGTGACTAGCCAGTGGGGAATCCCTCCCTCCCAAGTATCATTGATCACAAATTGACATTGCACTTATTTCTACCAAAACATCATCATCCCTCTGGACACTTGGTAAGTCAATATCATTCATATCATTATAATCGTATCCGCGAATGAAATCGTCTCATAGTTTCAATCACGCGTGCGACCACAGGCTTATTCATAATTAATTTCACATGACAAAATAGAAGAAATGACGGGTGCAGCGGCCCTGTTTGACACACCCTTTTTTTTTTCTTACTGCTGTATTGGAGGAACAAAAGATGTACATTCAAGTCTTGTATTGAATAAACGCAATATTAAATTTGCCTCAAGCAATAGCATGCATGTATGTGTACATGTACAATAACCAAATTAAAACAAACTGCACATGAAATGTTTTTTTCACTAATTCATGCAAAAATTGATATCTATTTGCAAGGACTTCTTTTTGCCATTACTTCATTTGCTTTTTAAAAAATAAATTACAAGATATTCATTTTTTTTCAGGTAAATATTTTAAATCTGAAATGGCTATAACAGAATGATATGCTCCAATTTCATTTAAAGGATTTTTTTGTATTTTAAATACCATCATTCATTGTACTTTCTCTAACTGCAATATAAATGTACATAAATGTACATAAATATATAAATATGTGAAAGCATTGAAAAAGCCCATTAATAAGCCAGTTCGGGGTTAGCGCATGGTACAAATGACCCCAAATATCCACAGATATTTTAGACATGGAGGGTCCCTTTATGTGCACTTCAGAAAAATAACTCTGGGAGTGATAGAGGTGCCTCATGAATAGCTTTTGTTTCCCCCTTTAAAAAGAATACTTCCACCTGGATATCATGGAATGCACCATTAGTGCATAATTGAATAATGATTACATGACATTCATGAGCACATATCGAATATTAGTGTCAGTGGGTTTTAGAATTTTGTACAGATGACCTTTATCTGCTCATGCTCAGATTGCATCTCCGAAATGGCTTATTATTGTAAATAGAAAGAAACATATCTTACAATTGCTAAAATTCATATTTGCTGGTTAGCTTCAGAAACGTCTATAAAGGACTGCTAATTGTAATAGCACAAAGAAAATTTTGAGAGCAAAATGTGATGAATGTACCATTTTTTTGATGAATGTACCATTATGTTTGACCTGTGTACCCTTTTTATTTTATTAATGTACCCTTTTATTTGACCAGTGTACCGTTTTATTTGGAATTGTCTCAAATCCTGAAACTTGGGTAATCCACATAAAAAAATTGTAATCATAAAGATCTCCGAGTGTCAGCGTGTTTAGATTTAAAATTTCACCTGTGTCTAATGTAAGCAACAATAAAAATTATATCTGATAGCAACTATAAAAATATCAAATGTCTCTTAGTTTTGGGATATGAAAGATACATTGTATTTTCCCTGGTAGAATGATAAATTGTATTTTCCTTGGTAGAATGATAGAGCATGAGGATGAGGGAAATATGATTCTATCTTTGGCAAAGTCATCCATTTTGAATTTTAATCATTCCTTATATTTTGCTAACTATTATAGAGCAGTGCAAATGCCAAACACTTTTTAATTTCTTCAACTTTAATATTATAGGGAAAAACTATTTGGAAAAATGAAAAAAATAAATAAATAAATAAAAATTTTAATTTCTGAACAGTAAAACATTCCAAGACAGACAGTGAAGTTTCATTATTTCATTAATAATATTACTTTAAAAATGAAACTGCATAATTTTTATATAGCAATAAATGTAGCATGAAGTGCTACATGCCAGCAGTTCCCAATACCATAATGTGTAAATACTGTAATAACTGCAGATAGATGTATATTACCTTCAATTATGATAAATTATGCAACAAAATTTACCCTGGCAAACCAACAAACAATATTGGAGCTGCACTTAGTGTTTGCTTATAATGTATACAAATATTTCCTCATACCATTTTTTGGTTTTTGAACATTGCTATAAAATTGATAAAATAAGTACAAAACATAAAAACCACTTTCCCAGTTCTAGTATTTACTGCATACCATTATCCATATTTAAGACTAAATATTAGTAAAATGAAAAGAAAAAGTAATAAAGAGAGGAGATTTACTTACAAAGATGGGTTGGAATGTCACCGACACAGAGAAGGTGTGGTGGAAATTCAGGGTTGCCCCAAAGTTTCTTCAACATCACCTTAGGAGAGTAACCGAGAGGTCCCATTAAAAGATTCAAGCGCCCTCTATGGGGCATGGCCAGTACAACGTCTTCCACTCCATCTGTTGGGTTAAGGCAACATTTATTATTTTACAAATAATTATGACAGATATAAATAAAAAATGTGAGGCCTTTTTAAATCAATTCTACTAATCAATTGTCCACCCCACCCCCCCCCCCGCCAAATATAGAGTGCCATGAGTATCAGAGCCTGGCAGATACCAACATTGCCATAGCTGTAGTTGTAGTAGTAGTAGTAGTACTAGTAGTAGTAATAGTAATAATATTGATATTACAGATTCCCTGGTTTAAAAAAAAATCAAAATTATTCCATTACCTGAAGCAGCTTGAGTAAAGAGTTGATGGAAAAAGGCCATCATGCTTTCAGCTCCTTCTCCGCCGTAACGCTTCACTGTAGCAAACTTGGTCGTCATGAACTGGTCAAATGCCTGAAGCGATCAAAACAAAAGTCATTACAAATTCAAAATCCTTCCATACCCAAGAATTGCAAAGATGAAATACTTTTGGACTGAAAATGAGGTTGTATGATATTTTTTTTAGTCTTAGAACAAAAACAGGTACATAAAGTGATAATTTGAACAGTAGGAGACATTACAAGACCAGTACTGCCATTAGGAGCAGATTAATAGTGATAATAGTAATGTTATATAATTAAGGAATCTTCTGGAAGGAAGTTATTTTTCCAGTTTTGTATGGTATTATGAACATAGAAATTTCCAGAAGAGAAATTATTATTCATATGTGAAAAGTGGATGTGATGTGTAGCAGTGAAATAATCATAATGCACATCCAGTAGAGGAAGAATATTTTAGATCTTTACATTATGTGTGATGTACTGTAGGATAGCAACAGTGTAATTACATGTTGGAATATGTTGATTATCCTGACCTTTGCATGAACCTCTTAGTAAGAGTGTAAGATTGCAAGGAGTCTATATATAGATCATGGGAATCCCCTTCCTTTGTTTGTTACAACAAGAACTACGTAGAACTTACAAGGGATTTCCAAACCTTCATGAATATTGTAGTAGAAGGTTAGAAAATTCTAATTAAGGGTTGAGATTGTATATAAGCTGGGAGCTTGCACAGAAATTTCAGAATTTATACCCTGATTAACATCATGGAGCATATATTGCATAAGTTCTCAGTTAACACCATCTGATATTGATCATATTGATATCAACCTGTGGAGATCATCTTGGACCTCATTTTGGACTTCATCTTGGACATCATCCTTGACCTATTTGATGTCGTGTTCGACATCATTATCGACATTGTGGTCAACATCATTATCAACATCGACATCGATGACTTCTTGAATTGCCTTGGACATTCTTCGGCTGGATCTTCTGGAATCTTCTTTTACCAGTAGGACAACATACCATTTGGATTTAATATTTGGGATTTATAATTGTGGATTAGCAGTCAACTTACTCTACACTTCAAGAACATTCTGGACTCATAGGAGTTTCCCAGCTGAGAAATTGTAAGTCTTTGCCAGTTAAGTACATGTACTGTATTTGTAACTAAAATTTGTAATTCTTTTATATCATGTCACACCAGATGTTGGTAAATATTTAAATGAAACCATAAATCATCCAAAGTTAATATCTTTTGTTTGATTCTTATCTTTTGTGCATTTTGGATCGTAACAGTAATTACAATAATTACAGTAGGAATTATCTTAATACTGTACAGGGTGTCTCTAAAAAAAGTAAACCCAACTTCAACGGCAAATTTTCAGAAAAATTCAAAATATTTACACATTATTTTTTCATGGTTAGATAGTCCAATAAGTCCTCTGTCCAATGATACCACGTAGGTTATGTAACTCTCATGCATGACTGAGCATGATTCAACTTAGTGAATGGGTGTCAAATCATCACTGTGGCAAGTTAGAATTGCACTTTGATTGGAAGTTCTGACATAGGAAATGTCTGATTTCCTACGAGCATAGCTTAGGGATTTGTACCCTCGACATGACCGCCATTCCTTTCGATGCAAAGCTCGCAATGCCTCCTCATGTCCCTGACAGCACGCCTGATCATTCCCTGATCTTGTCGTAATCGGTTCACTTCACCTGTTATCCGTTGCCTCAGCTCCTGAATTGTGGCCGGTGGGGTTTGGAACACTTTTCCTTTAAGATACCCCCAAAGAAAGAAATCGCATGGTGTCAGATCTGGTGAACGTGCAGGCCACTCAACTGGGAAATGAAGAGCAATGATGCGATTGGCAAAGAGTTCAGTCAAACGATTCCTCACGGCAAGAAGTCTGTGGGCTGGGGCCCCATCCTGAGCCCACCAGGCCCTGCGGAATGCTCCACGTCGTTGTCGGGGGAACATCTGTTCCATCTCAGGCACAATAAAATTGTTCAGCATGTCAAGGTACACCTGGCCATTGATGTTGCCTTCAAAAAAGTAAGGTCCCACCAATGAACCATTGCCACAAAGACCAATCCAGACACTCACTTTCTCCCTGCTCATGTTCTTATTAAAAGCATATCCTGGTGAATGATGGAGTTCAGCATACTCGTGGTCATTGTGGTTGTTTACCATTCCATCCATGGAAAACGTTGCTTCATCCCCGATAGTAAAAAACTGGAGAAACTGTCGATCTCGGTTGTACTGGTTCACAAACCATTGTGAAACTAACTTGCCACAGTGATGATTTGACACCCATTCACTAAGTTGAATCATGCTCAGTCATGCATGAGAGTTACATAACCTACGTGGTATCATTGGACAGAGGACTTATTGGACTATCTAACCATGAAAAAATAATGTGTAAATATTTTATAGTTTTCTGAAAATTTGCTGTTGAAGTTGGGTTTACTTTTTTTAGAGACACGCTGTATAATAATTTTCTAAACAAAGTACTTTTCAATTACTATTTAACTGGGTACAGTGTAATTAATGAAAAGTATCCCACTTATCGACACGAATTTTATTTCTGGAATAGTTTTTCACGTGTCTATGACTACCCTGCTTCCTGTTAGTTAAACAGAAACATTATTTCAGCTGCTTAGAGCAAAAAAGACATTACCTCTAGATGTTACAAGATATGAGTTAATGTCGTTATTGCTCCAATTAAGAAGATAATTTCTTTCCGTCTGACAAAGCACCTGGGTAACTGTCTGTTATATCTTTCTTTGAGTGTTATAATAGCCATAAAGATGATATATTAACAAACCTGAGCATCAGCCATCACTTGCGCTACCTTCTGTTTGGTGGCATTGGAGATGGTCCAGTGAGGGCTCTCTTCAACTTGGTTTGCAAACCATTCCCTTTCTTCACTTGTCTAAAAAATATCAAGTATTAAGAATAGGACAAAGGAATAATGGGACTCTTGAATGTCTATCCCATGTTAGAAAGTTATGCACAGAAAAACATGAATAAGAAAATTATGCCCCATATGGGACCAAATGTTGTAGTAATCTGCAAGCTGTCCAGAATACTAACTTGATTTTCTTATCGCTCTATGCTTATTCCTCAGCAATCATTTTGTACCTGATATGTGTGGCAGGGTACCATTTGTTCAGAGTTTTGAATGTCCAGTGTAAATTTGGTTTGATTCAATGGAAATTTATTTTTCTTCATTTAACAGCGTAGAGAGCTCAAAATTACCTTTAAACAAGATGGAAACAAAAGCATAATTTTTTTGTGAATTACATACCAACAAGTGTACAAACTCAACAGCAACATTGCTGCAATATGCCTTCTTTAGATGATCTAAAACCTCCTTTATTGTTCCTTCTTCCTTCCCAATGTTGACAATACCTGCAAAGTAACCCATCAGAAAAAGTAAAGAAATGTCAAACACAATGTTATTTTGATAAATATCACATCATTTTCAGATCACATTCACAGATACAAATAGATTACAAGCACCCCATTCCATGTACAGTCGAAATCTGCTTTAGCAACCACCTGTCTATAAAGACCACAATTTTTGTTTCCCTGGAACAGTATTTCTCATTGAAACATGCATTAAAGGAACCTGTCCATAAAGACCACCTGCTCATAAAGACTGCTTTTCTTGTCACCCTTGAGTGGTCTTTATAGACAGGTTTCACTGTATATACATCAATGATGCAAGTTCAGGAGTTCAAAAAATTTAACATGTAAACTTACCATTACTTCTGTGGAAATAACAATGCTAATAATGGAATTTAAAAAAACCTCAAGAATTTATTTGCAGTGGTTGTCAAGCATTTACCTGTTAGATTGTATAATTCATTGCTTTCTGATGATATTCCATACAGTTCAGGATCCAACTCAGGAACCAGTCTGCATTTATGAAAAAAAAATGAATGAAGTATCCAGGTCAACCGGTCATCTATGAAATATGTAGAAAACAATGTAAATGATTGACAAATTCAGGAGATCCTAGATTAGATAATAATTTCCATGTCCATTTCCATTTGTATTTGTCCTTGTGTGAATATTTTTATTTTCCAGTGACAGCATTATTGAAATATTTATTATCTGGAAAAGTTGTATTCTGATATTTTGAAATAGTACTTTAAAAAAACAATGGCCCAATGAAATGGTTAGAGTAAAAAATAAATAAAATTTTAAAAAGTACACTTGGTGGAAAAAATGTATTAAATCAATTAAATCTAAACTCTCTAAAACAGGCCAATGATTTCATATTCAACTGGGCGTTGTGGCTTGCGCTTGTAAGCCAGTTAACAATGGAGGTTATAAACTGATTCAGCGGACCCAGGTTCGAGACTGAGTCACATCTTTTGGATGGTGACGTTAAAGGTCGGTCCCCAGACGTAAATAATCATATCTGATTGATACATGTCTGTAAAACCCAATTACACACACACATATCTCATCATTGCCAAATGCTTCCTCTTGAGTGAATTCACTCTATTTTCACTCTATTCAGCAACCTTTTTTTTCTAGAAACTTTTATATTGTATCTTAACCCATTGCCCATGGAAGCCAACTGGATCTTGTATCGAGCCTAGGGTAACGACAGTAACAAACAGGTTAAAGGGATACGCCACCAGGCGGCCGTGGAGAAAGTCAGGATTGCGTAAGCCCCATTCACTCGTACACAAAGTTTGTGCGTCGAACGTGTCCGTCGGACTGCTGGGATTACATTTCGGACTGCACAAAGCCGAACGAATCTCGCACGAGAGCTCGAGCTCAGGCGGTGCGTGCATGTTGCGCGGCGACCAGTCTGTCTGAAGTTTGCTCCCCACAGGGCAACGGCATGATCAGGTAACAATCATGGTGCCCTCTCGCGGCATGACATCTACAATCCGTGGTTGAGCATCCCTTTAATACAATGAATACATACCGTTGTGGCAACAATCCTAAAGGATCTAATGTCGCCCTCTTGTGTCCATGTTCCCTGTAGGCCGTTACGAGGCGTAGCAGATTGGCATTCTGGATCCTGTTCTGTCTTACAGCTTCATCTAAAAGCCGGACATAACTATATTGGTTATTATGGTTATGGTACATGTTTATCAGTTTATTTCGTTTTTAAATCCTGTAGTACATTAGAATAGCGCTTCCCATTTCTAAGCTCAAAAAAACATGTAAAAATGTAACTTCATGCATGTATTTGTAACATGTAACTTAATCTGATCTACCATATCTAGACCAATACAACAATACAAAATTACGAATGACCCCAAAACAAATAAAACAATTTTAATTGCACTGTTTTTCTTTTTGTTTTTCATACTGAATATTTCTTACCAGACTAAAGCCATGACAGCTGGCGCTGGACCAAGTTTTGCAGTTTCTCGGCATGTGAATATTTGTCATGATTTAAATTTTATTTTATCAACTTCAAAGTTCAATTTCTTCACCATGTCCATGATTTAATTTAGTTTACAATACAAATAATACAATACAACCTTATTCTAACGAGTAACCTGATAACGTTACTTAATCTAAGTTCTAAGTTAGACTTAACTTAAAAACAACTATCCTGGACCAACTGCCACACATTTTTCACAAAATGTTTCTCTCAAGCTCACCTGCATTTTTATTTGAATTATTGATCTCCTCCGCTTGTTGAAGACCGATCAAATTAAGCGGCCGCCATGCTGATTGCCGAAAGCCGTAGACATCGCGACCAACATTGTATGAGCGGGTCGGTAGGTGCTGAACGGCGGGAACTATTACCGCTGCATGTTGGCATGAGGTCGACGGCAGAGACAACAATCTGACGCGACTATGTCGAAGAAATCGCAACATGTTTTTTTTTTTTAACTTTAAATTAATGTCTTTATTCTTTAAATTAACATAGGATATCTCACGAGTTCGAAATGTATGAAGTATACAAACATAAATTTAGGTAAAATCCACTGCTCCTCCCGCTAAAATATGGCACGAATGTGACATTTTCGTACCAATGATACCAATCTGTTCCTGAACGTCAGTGTTCCTGAAATAGCAGAGAATTCAATTCTTAGTTTCAGATGTTCAACGGTCTTTTTTCAATAGAATGTGGGTTAAAATTATTATGGCATCTACCAGTACGTCCTATTTAATCATATAAAATTTTCAAAAATTAATAAAATCAAATTTTCCCATCGACTGAATGACTTATCTTACTGAAAGCAGGACGTATTCAAACTTTCACTTCAAAGAAAAGAATAAGCCTTCACTGAAGGTTATGACAATTTTGGAGGTGTGTTGTGGGTGTGTCAGAGGCATGTCCATGAAATTGAGCATCATGACAAAGAACTTTACGATTGGTATTAGAAAACCGAAAACAATTCATAAAATTCGCCTAGTCAACCTTTCATTTTTAAGACATACACATAAGACTTCAAATTACAAGGGGTATGAATAAATATGCTGTTAACTGTATAATATATAGACCTCTTTTAATGAAAATATTCATATATCCAACATCAAACTCTCTGATGCATTTACAGTATCTGTGTAGTATATTTATGATCATATCTGTCACCCCTTTTCAATCCGCAATTGTCTTAAGTACGTCCTTTCAACGCCCCCACTAAAAAAAGGTGCACGGGTAGCGTCGCGTTGACTGGAACACCACCATTTGTCCAAAGCCCCCCCCCCCCCCCCCATCGGTTTTGCCGGAAGGGTGCGTTGGGAGCGTCGCGTCGCGTTGCGTTGACTGGGACCCCACCATTCGTCCAAAGCCCCCCCCCCCCCCTCCCGGTCTTGCCGAAAGGGTGCGTTGACTTAATACATGTAATGTTGTTCTTATCAATTATTAGCAGTAGGCCTATCTGCTTTAGCGACCACCTATAGAAAGACCATCTGTCTTTCGTTTCCCCTGAACAATGTTTCCCATTGAAATGTGTATTAAAAAACTTGTCCATTATCATGACAGCTTTTTTTTTGTCTCCCTTGAGTGGTTTTTATAGACAGGTACCATTGTTTTGTTATTGTTGTATTAGAAAAGTCCAAACGCACCAAAATAACAGCATTTAGAAAGAGTCAGCGAACACTTTCAGCAAAACTTGTCCAATTTGACATTCTCATAATTACATTGTATGTATAGTGATTACAACTTACTTTCTTATTGCTTGTCCGATTTCGTTCAAACTTTCACCCATCTGCTTCTCTGATTTAACACCTCTTTTGTAAAGATACACTTCATAAAATAATGATGCAAAACTGGTTGAAAGCAATTCCACGTTTAAAATTAAAGTTTCAAAACTGTACCTTTCATAAATAATTTATATTCATTCAGAGTAGCAAAACTGTACAAGCAAAATATGTGCAACCTTTGTAGCATTTTAAGGAAGCAACTTATGTGTCGCATCTGGGTCAAATTATTGAGCTATTTCTATAGCACATTTCTGTAGACATAACCTCGACGCTGTTGATGTAAATACATAAAACAAGAAAATAAGAGCAAAATAATGATAATAATGGTGATGATAATATTTGTTTTCAAAGAAATAATGATAATAATAATAACAATCTTATAGGGTATAGCCTTATCAGCATCAATATGCTGATCTTCCTGAGGGCTCTGCAGTTATTATTACACCAGCATTAATTGCCAGGTTTCCATTCAAATTCAATTCAAATTCAAAAATGGTTTATTGAAAGAAAAAATTTGTGTCGCAGTTATAGAACCATGGTTAAGCCACGGTTTTACCATGGTTAAATAACCATGGATAAACCATGGTTTTACCAAGGTTAAATAACCATGGTTATAGAACCATGGTTAAGCCACGGTTTTACCATGGTTAAAAAACCATGGTTAAATTACCATGGATAAACCATGGTTTTACCATGGTTATGAGAACCATGGTTTTACCATGGTTATAGAACCAGGGTTAAACCATGGTTTCACCATGATTTTGGCTGTAAAAGCATGGTTATACCATAGTTTTGGTTGTAAATCCATTATTATACTATGGTTCTACCATGGATTGGATTGTAAAACCATAGTGATACCAGTGATTTTGATACCGTGGTTTTGATTGATTATGGTGATACCGTGGTTTTGAGTTTTGATTGTAAAAGCCATGGTTCTACCGTGGATTTGATTGTAAAACCATGGTTATACAGCGGTTTTGGTTGTATAACCATGGTTATACCACGTTATTACCATGGTTAAAATAACCATCTATAAACCATGGTTAAAAGAAACCGTGGTTATAGCCGTTATAGACCATGGTTAATCCACGGTTTTACCATGGTTAAAAAACCATGGTTAAACCATGGTTTCACCATGATTTTGGCTGTAAAAGCATGGTTATACCATATAGTTTTGGTTCTTAATCCATTATTATACCATGGTTCTACCGTGGATTTGATTGTAAAACCATAGTGATACCAGTGATTTTGATACCGTGGTTTTGATTGATTATGGTGATACCGTGGTTTTGAGTTTTGATTGTAAAAGCCATGGTTCCCGTGGATTTGATTGTAAAACCATGGTTATACAGCGGTTTTGGTTGTATAACCATGGTTATACCACGTTATTACCATGGTTAAAATAACCATCTATAAACCATGGTTAAAAGAAACCGTGGTTATAGCCGTTATAGACCATGGTTAATCCACGGTTTTACCATGGTTAAAAAGCCATGGTTAAACCATGGTTTCACCATGATTTTGGCTGTAAAAGCATGGTTATACCATAGTTTTGGTTGTTAATCCATTATTATACCATGGTTCTACCGTGGATTTGATTGTAAAACCGTGGTGATACCGTGGTTTTGATGATTGTAAAATCCATGGTTATACCATGGTTCTACCGTTGGTTTGGCTGTAAAACCATGGTTATACAATGGGTTTGGTTGTATAACCATGGTTATACCGTGGATTTGATTGTAAAACCAATAGAAACCACTTAATTTGCATATTAAATACTGGGTGCTTGTGTATTCACGTTTTCATATTATTTATTAAAATTTGCAGTACATTTCTTCATTGTTGATGATTTAGAGTACACCAAAACGTTTATCAAATACAAAGATGGGTCAACAAACGATTACTAGAACAATTCATTCACTGGTATCAATTACAGGTAATTAAACAGTAATTAAGGAAACACTAACCAGGAACTAAAATATGTTCATTCAATACATATATACATATAAGTGCTAATAAAAACGTCAGAGTTATCGCGCTTCGCGCGGGAAGGGGGAAACTCCCCCTCCCTGCACCCACCCCTGTTACATACAGTGCAATACAGGGGCCGCGGAACGTCTTGGAAAGTGGAGGGGCTTAATGGGGGGCTGCGTGTATAACCACATTTTTGCACTGCCATACGTTTGCACGTGTTTACTGAAAAAAGTGGGTGCTGCAGCCCCCCCCCCCCCCCCCCGGTTCCGCGGTCCCTGCAATATTACGTCCAAATAACTGAAAAGCAGTCCGGACGTCGAAATAACTTTCCGTCTAAAAAAGGTTGCTACGAGCCGTTATCTTTCTCTCAAATTTGCTATAAAACGTCAGAGCTCCTGGGTAGCACGCTTTGCGTGCTCATCACCATTGTCGCACTCTTCGTGTGCTCCCAACCGCCCCTCCCCCGAAAATGAAATCCTGGCTATGAGGTTGGATCCTTCACGTCTGCCCCCCCCCCCTATTGAAAAATCCTGGCTACGCCTGCATGTGACTATACCACTAGATACTAGTTGGTGTTTCCCAAACAGCTTTCACATTGACGAAACGTAATGGCGGCCAAGAGCACAGTTGGCTAGGAAATACCATTGACGATAAGTCAAAATACGTCTGATGACTCCGTGGTCGAATCAGGACCATCCAAGGCCGCCCAAAAGGTACCACTGAACGATCAAGAGAATGTACCTGCCGAAGGAGAACCTATGATAGAACGCATTCCGACTGTTGACGAAAGGGAACGCGGACAACCTGGGACAGATAGCAATGCATCACCAGGGGATTCGAACCTTGCTGTTCCTCCTGCAGACAAGTACGTTTTTACACTGGGAAATGAGTTATAGTATGGCTATGAGGTTGGATCCTTCACGTCTGCCCCCCCCCCCCCCTATTGAAAAATCCTGGCTACGCCTGCATGTGACTATACCACTAGATACTCGTTGGTCTTTCCCAAACAGCTTTCACATTGACGAAACGTAATGGCGGCCAAGAGCACAGTTGGCGAGGAAATACCATTGACGATAAGTCAAAAGACGTCTGATGACTCCGTGGTCGAATCAGGACCATCCAAGGACGCCCAAGAGGTACCACTGAACGATCAAGAGAATGTACCTGCCGATGGACAATCTGGGACAGATAGCAATGCATCACCAGGGGATTCGAACCTTGCTGTTCCTCCTGCAAACAAGTAGGTTTTTACACTGGGAAATGAGTATGACTTTCAGCGTATAGAGAGAACAAGCGTGGCTGGGGAAAAAGAGATACTGATGTTTCTGAGAGAGAGACAGAGACAGAGACAGAGACAGAGACAGAGACAGAGAGGGAGAGAGAGAGAGAGTGGGGAGAGATTATGTGTGTGGAATGAATTTATTAAATAATTATCATTTACATGCATACATCATTAACTTCAATTTTTTTTTTCTTTTTGGGGGGGGGGGGCTGGTCACAAAATTTTGGGAATATGCCTATAGTGTCCCCTCTTTTACAAAATCCGCGTATTTGTGTCATCATGTAACAAATTATGATACATGTACTTTTAACTTGTAGATTAACCCGGGTGACCGCCATCTTCTTCATCCAAGGGATCGGGACGCTTTACCCTTGGAAAAGCTTTCTCATGGTGGAACGGGTAAGTAACGCATAATCTTATAAAAATTAATAACGGTTTGACATTAAACGAAACTTTGCCAAAGTTTGAAAGTATAATTTTGAATAATATTATTATTTCAAGCTATAATCATACATGAAAGAGCACTCCGGGGGAGCGTTTCAAGTGTCTTGTCAGTGATTTTTACTGACAAATTTGCTCTCAGCCAATCAGATGCAAGGATTTCAGTAGCTTATAACAGTTGTCGGTTAACATCACTGACATAACGCTTGATGAAACGCTCCTCGGATTTTGAAAGATCAACGTGCACTTTCCAAACTAACAAACAGAAACTGTTTCAGGTTCCTGAAAAGTTATTTTCACGAGAAGAAAAAGAGTAAGATTTAGGATCTTTGGTGATTTTCAAGCTCCTAAAAGTACCCTTTTATGTTTAAAAGGTGATTTATAAGAGTTCTGAACGAATGAAGATTTTCAGCAATTTCACATCCTCTTTAATTTAGTGACAAAACAGAGCCTTATGTTTGCAACAAATGTAAAAAGGTTCCCTGACATGACTCGATGTTGTAAAAGATAGCTGACGGCAAAAACATAGTGTGTTCTTCATCATTAATTTCGTATGATGATGATTACCGAACTATACACATTTTCTCCTTTTTCACCTGGTTTTTTCATAAAATGTCTGTTATCATTTATTTTGACTGAAATGTAGAAAGCTATAATAAAAAATATATAAAAGATAATTTTTCCTGAATAGAAAATTACACCTCTAAATAATGAAAATAGATAGTTGACACAGAACAAAGATACTTGTAATACAAACGGGGTCCGCTTGCTATTTATATAACGACCGCTATTCATTTAACACGCGTTATGAATAGCGGTCCTTATGAATTGTTAGGTATAGTGGTCCTTATGAATGGAGGTCATGGTGAATAGCGGTCCTTTTGATTAGCGAGGTTACCCCATACAAACAGTTAAAAGAGTAGACAATAGCCGCATGGACAATTTTTTTCCAAGGAAGTTGATGCCTTTCGGTCGAATTTTTATCTACTCTCTGGTTTCTAAATTTTGCAAGCCATATGAGCGAACGAGCGACAGATTTGACAGATTATTTTATATTTTTAAAAAATATTATTTCGTATAATTATTTCGTCATAAAAAATACCAGATAATATAAAGAATTAAGTCATGTATATTCGGGTACCTCGCTGCTCAAAATATGATGTGACAATTGCCCTAATATCGGTGATTGCAACATTCTTAAGGAGCCTGCTACCCCAGCCACCCCCACAGTAGAAAGTTGTGTCGGGATGGAGGAGGAGGGGGGGGGGGGGTGGTTACAGGAAGTCGCTTTCCTCAGGAAATCGTTCGTCTCAGTGTATCCTCATTCTCAGTTTTGAAACGGGTTCTTAATAATAAATGGGGGCGGGGTATATGAGTCGAAAGTTATTCATTACAATTTAAAATCAGAAAGAAGGGATATTATACCGAATAATTAATCTTTAATAAAGTTGTATATTTTAATTCTCAAAGTTCTTCACAGATCACAAATTTGCCAATGTTAGCGACGACACGGAGTATAAGGGCAAATTCAACCTCTATATCACCCTTGCATACTTTGGTGTTTACCTCATCTTCCTCATCGTCGCTCTCTTCCTCAAGGCGAGGTATTTAGTTATTTTCTGAATTCGAGTTATATGATTCTCCTCATCTTTTAAAAAATACATATTTCAATTCCAGTAATTGCATTGTTAATATTTTTGGTTGGTGTTCAATAGTTGGCTGTTGTCCTTTCGGTGAGTCCATGCACAGCGGTATGATTCCATGTGACTGCGAATTAAGTCTCTTAGGATCATGGTTACGACATACATGTGGAAATATCTTGGAACATTCTGGAAGACAAAATGCAGTGATGCACTTACATTCACGACAGTGACTTTGCATGCAGAGACATAGGCTAAAGAGTCTCGCTTCGTATATTCTGTTGCCAAAGGAGATTAATCTCACACTAGCATGATATGCAAGTATTTGCACGGTTTCTTTTAATTGATATCTAATACATTATTTTCTCTTAACAGTAGTTCGAAATTGCCGTCTTTTTGCCTGGTATTCCAGCTGTTACTCTTTATTATCACGACAATATTAGCAGCCGTGGACTCGTCTCAATGTAAGTATATATCATTTTACGTTTCACGAGAGTATAGAAAATATTTTAAATTTTTATAGCACCAAATCCAGCTACGTGGTCTCTATTATATTACCATCAGATTCAGGCTTGTCCGCAGACAATAACACGCACATTTTCCGCTCCTTGGGAGCATTCCGGCTAGGCGCCAATGCTGAACAAGCCACAACTTTCGCA
This sequence comes from Heliocidaris erythrogramma, assembly GCA_025617745.1. Taxonomy (NCBI): domain Eukaryota; kingdom Metazoa; phylum Echinodermata; class Echinoidea; order Camarodonta; family Echinometridae; genus Heliocidaris; species Heliocidaris erythrogramma. The sequence goes on along the minus strand of CM046855.1, from coordinate 52,273,544 downwards.
TCCTACCGGATATAGTAGAGTCTACTATGTCGAAAAAATGGCTCCCGTGGGATTTTTGTGCTAAAATTTATTTTTTTGGCTAACTTTGTCAATTTTGGGGTGCTGAATCCAAAAATCTTTGGTTCCAATTTTTTAGATCACGTCTTCAGCCGCCATTTTGAATTTCAAAATGGCCGCCACAGTGAAATGCATTTTATCCATGTCTCGAGATTTATCCATTTTTAGATGGTCAAATTTGGGTGAAAATCCTTCAGATTCGATCGGCCATTCTGACAAATATTTTTGCCTGAATTGATGGGTAAGATTCAATGGCGGCCATTTTGAAATTCAAAATGGCCACCAGAGTTATGCACAGTTCTCATATAGCTGAGATTTTAAAATGTGTTAATGTCTGAAACTATTAAGGAAATATAAACCATGATAGCATATTCTTTTCGCAACAGTTCTTTTAATGACTTGTCATTCAAATAGTCCTTCACATACCATCTTAAAATTAAAGATGACCACCAATTATACATGTAATTCCAACGCTATATTTGCATCTGAAATTTCAATCCTTTATACACTTTATACCGTAACTCAAATCTTGGGTTAAAATTTTGTTACAACCGTTAACGTTATAGCTTGCAGGGATGTATAGTTTAGATTATTTCAACGACATGAGGATTGTATGAGGATCGGCCGCTATCTTAAAATTCAAAATGGCGTTTATTGCCTCTATTGACTCCAATCCCAAGTTACCAGTAATTCCAAATGTCAACACTGGTGAGAATTCAATTACGGCCTGTGTTATACAAAGGTTTCAGCAACAATTGCTTTGATCATATAGTAGATAATTTTGGGGCACAATCATACTCAAAATTGCTGTCATATAAATATGAGCACAATGTTACTGACTTTAAAGTTACAAGTACATGTACCTTAATTAGAGCCTGTTACAAAGGAGAAAATATACACATTAACATGCCATAGACATTCTAGAAGGAATCAATTTCTATGTTGGGTCAATTTGATCCCTTGGCATTGAAAAATGATTATACAATTTGTTAATGCAGTTCAGCATTTCTACTCAAGCACGTGGATTGGCACACTTACAGACTTGTTACTGTGACTTTTCAGCATTTATAATTGTTAATTACGCTCAATGGGAATATTGTGACATACACTAAAGGAAAAAAGAAACTTATAAAAGTTCAAGAGATCACCAAATTAAATTCTCTGCATGGAAATGTACCAAATTTGGATATAATGTTGATTCAATGCATGGCTTTAAATGACAGTCAATAACAAAAAGTTTTCTTCAATGCCACAAAAGAAATGTGCACTGAAGCAAAGGACTCTCTAATCCCCAAGTCACAAAGACAAACTGCAGCCTTGTACACCATATGCATGTCAATGAATGAAACAAAAGAATTGCAATTTCGGTGTACAGCTTGCTGGCAAGCTGTACACCGTCTTCGCATGCTTCCGATCAGATTCGCGATGGTAGCCTGGGGAACATTGTTCCATTCCTCTTGCAGTGCTGCAATGAGCGTCTCCCTATTGATGGGTTGATTGTCACGCCTTGACACACGTCGACCAAGCTCTTCCCAGAGATGTTCAATTGGGGAAAGGTCTGGTGAACGGGCGCACCATGGCAGAACATCAATATCCTCTTGCTCGAGGGGTGCAAATCCCTTTTGAAATTCTTTTGTTTCATTCATTGACATGCATATGGTGTACAAGGCTGCAGTTTGTCTTTGTGACTTGGGGATTAGAGAGTCCTTTGCTTCAGTGCACATTTCTTTTGTGGCATTGAAGAAAACTTTTTGTTATTGACTGTCATTTAAAGCCATGCATTGAATCAACATTATATCCAAATTTGGTACATTTCCATGCAGAGAATTTAATTTGGTGATCTCTTGAACTTTTATAAGTTTCTTTTTTCCTTTAGTGTAGTTTGTAGGATTGTAAGAGCCCTCCTATGTGCTACAATAATCCTTTCTTACAGAGATCTCAGTATGCGACACATTCCAGGCACTGTAGAACTTTTTTTTATTACAATTATTGAATGATATGTTACGTAACCTTTCTTATCAATTTATGTTCTGTCATTTTGACATGCTATCATTTTGAGATTCAAAGTGTCAGATAAAGGCAGTTTAAATTAGCATTAGAATTTCACAATTAATTTGGAGGAATGTCATAATGATGACATTCAATATTTCCGCAAAATTGTATTTTGATCTAATCTAAAGACTGCATGGCTGCACAGTTATAAGAGTCATACTCTACCGAGTTCCAGTCTCCTATTCCACATCTTCTGAATTCTCTACATCATAACCCTCTGTGTTTTCACAATCACTGCATTTGCACATAGCTGTGCATGGCAGGAGGTTCTTCTTGCAGGAGCAACGACTTACGCATTCTTTGCGACACGAACATTTGATTAATTCCATCACTGCCTTTGGAGCAGGAAGCTCCAGACACTTTGTGGCACATAAAGTACCATCCGAAGATGACTCCCATCCATTTCCCTCTAGTGACGGAAGCTGTGGTTGGGGAAATCTGTAGCCCTTATTGATTCTAGAAACAAAATGTGCACGTTGGATATGTGGCCTTAAGGCTGCTAGCGTTGGTGGAAGCTTTTCGGCCTCGAGGTTCTTCACCCTGAACAGCTCCCATCTGAGCTCACTCACTTTACTGACTTTGCAGTTTTTGGCATACACTTGGTGTGATTATGAGATAGAAGAGTTTTCAGTGATACTAGTTTGATGTTTGTTGGGTCTTTGATGTCAAACTTCACTGGTTCAGTACCTGCACCCCTTTTGCCTCGGGTTTGGGACTCTCGTGTAGCTTCTTTCGTAGCTCTTCACATTTCAAAATCACAGCATCCAACCGTCCATGATGAGCAAATGATTCAAACATGAGGTCGTAGCATGCCATGATGTTGGTCATATGAAATTCGACCCCACGTTTGAACCATTTGCCCGTGAAGATTTGGCGGATGGTTGATGGTGAGAACAGGCCTGACTCGATGCTGATTGAGTCAAGACCGCTGTTCTCAACATATTTGGCAATTGCATGCAGTGAGGCAAAGGATGCGTGAAGTTCCCCAATCCGGAGTACCCAGTTTTGATTTGTTGTTGAAGATTGCAGTTTTACTGCTCTTTCATATAGGTCCAGATCAAGGGTGATAACTGTCTTTTGATGAGGACCAACTACGACGGTTGATATTCCTTGAGCCAGACATAACACTGTGTAGAGAGTTGCAAAGTCGGTTGGGGGTCGACGCAGTAGAGGGGCAACAATTGCGCTCTTCGTCATAGACTGGTTTTCTGTTTGCCTTGACTGCACCAGTAAGGAGTTGGTGGCTGCCCAAGTTGGTACTACAGATTTTCGCAGTGAATTGGAAGAAGAGATTGTGCTGTCTGAGTGATTTAACTTATTATCACCGTCTCTCTGTTCCGTGACGAGGTCCACTGTCTGCTCAGCTGAATCTCCCAAACTTGAGGATATCAATTGGTTAGCATGCCCTTTGTCTGTATCATCTCTTTCTTCAGGACTTTCACTTGAAATTAGTAGCGGTAAAAACTGCTCTGCATCATGTTCAACATCACTACCTTCATCAAATCGACTCCGAACATGGGTCTCGCCATCAATGAATCCCTCTTTATGTGGCCGTTGATCATCAAATGGCTCGGGCAAATGAGACACTTCGGTATGTCTCAATCGATCGTTCAGAGGAATCAGCTCTATGAGAAAATGATGTCACGAACCATGCCTTGTCATACATCTCATACCTCCTAAGAATATCTTGGTATGAGTCAAACTCGAAAGAAGTGACGGTAATTGGTTTGGCTTCCAGTGATGGTGGATATTGTAGCTTGATGTCTACATCTAGAGGTTCAGTATGGTCTGGTAGACGAAGTGGCTCGTTCACTTGGAGATCTGTGTTTGAGTCACTCTTCTTGCTCTTGTTTTGATTGATAACCAGAATGGTACCATGTAAGGTATTCTGACCATCTGCAGTGTTTTCAAGGAAGTCAATATTGTCTGCTGCAAAAAAGACAGACTTTCCTTTCTCAATGAAGGGAGGAAGACAAACTCCACCAGATGTCATTCTCTGTGCTACCCCACTGGCCATTCTTTTCTCAATATTCATGAGAGCTTCGTAGGAAGAGCCAATGCGTAGTTCGGAAAGAAGATCATTGAGCTCTCTACTTCTTGTCTTCTTATGAACAGTAAGGGCCAATCCCACTGATAAGGGAGTTTCATTCGTCTTTCTGAATTCAGCATCTGACTCGGGTGTATATGTGGCTTGGCGGTCTGATTTGAAGTTGAGCAGAACATGTTGTGAGACAACCTTGACTGTCTTTGTCGATGATTTACCACGTCTTCCCTTTACATCTATATCTTTGGTACCACGGAGAACCCAACGAAGGAAACTAGTCAGTAGAGTAGGAGGGTGGAAGTCTGATAGAGATTCTGTACCTGTAAACTTCCATTTGGGTGATGATGCAAGTTCTTTTCTAAGGATCTTAGCAGCTTGTGCCAGACATGCAATATCGGTCTGCTCTGTCTGACGTTCTGACACAGTTTGCCCGATCAGTCTTTCACTTACAAGAAACTGACTTTCATTTGCACGATGTGATTTTACAAACTTCACCCCTTCAACATTTCCAGATATTATCGCCTTTAGATGTTTTTTGTGGTTCAGTGATCCTGGATCAACACCATTGTCAACAAGAAAGGTAACATACAACTCATTAATTTCATTCATTGTTACAGTATACCCTTCACTTAAAGAGCATCTAACAGCATTTAGTATGTCTATGTCTGCAATATGTTTCCCGATGTTGGAGTTGGACTTTACGGTAGAGTCGGGAATTCCTTGTACTTTTCGTTCATGATCTCTCAGACATTTTCTGTGATACATCAAGTCAAACGCAGCACAATCTGAGGGTTCATTAACATGAGCTAATGCTACACGCACTCTTTCATTTTTTGACTTTCTTTTGATTAGCATAATCCTACTCCCCATAGACTCCGTTTCTATCCTATGCAGTTCACAAATCGTTGCATTTTCACATTGAAAGACACAACTTTTTACATCTGGTGTTAAAGTAGATCTCCTCAAACGACCCTGTCCCTCCCCCTTGCTACATGACGGTGAGTCTGATCTTGAAGGCCGCCCTCTCTTTGATGCCCCTGATTGGCTTGACCCATCAAGGAACCTTTTCTCTGCCCTTTTAAGCTTTTCATTACTAACAATCTGTTTGTAACATACCCAATGGAAAACTGACTTTGAATATTGCTCGTCAGTGAGACTATTTATTCTTTCATGTACATGAGAAATGTTGCTTTCACCACATGCAGAGCGTTTCTTTGAAAAGTTCTTGAGATTCTCTAAGGTTAATTTGGACGGGTTGGAGTTGATTTGACTTGACTCATCGCCTTTCAAACAAATGATACATGTACTTGAACTTTTGCTTGAGGCCTCCATCTTGTGCACGACTCACATATGGACGGGATCCTGTTAAGAAGAAATGAAAGGAATTATGTAAGATCTCTCGTTTAAACCAAATCGAAGCAAAATTAAAAAAAAAGGAAAATTAGGTCTGAATGTAAGGGATCATGAAGCATTATTATCTTGACCTAACACTAATCATATTCTCTAAAACATTCACTTCATAAATCATAGCAAATCATTATAGACCATAGAAGATATTATTTCATCTCTGAAAGATGTTGTCATCATGACTGTAGATCATATACATCAGGCTTTTAACATTTCATATCGTGTATTATCGTCTCGTGTATTCTTAAAAAGAAGAATAAATACAAAATAATTTAGGCATACCTCTTGACTAACTAGGAAATGTGACATCATGTGTACCAGACGGGTTCTTCTTTTTATTCGTCTTCCATGATGATAAGGATCTTAAAGAAAATTTGAGAAAACAAGTAAATTCTGAATTCATTTCGTTTTCATTCGTTCCATTCATAGTTCGCTGAAGATTTGATGAATGAATGTCTTATACTTATACATTTAATCTCACGCTGCACAGCTCTTCAATTACAAAACTTAATAATCATCATAATAATAATAATAATAATGACCGGATTTTTTAATGGTTACCTATTGTTATTGTTACATACAAATCATTCTTTTAAGACACCAATCAACAGAAAAGAAACGATCGCAATCAACATGATGCATACTAGACATTTTTTTAACCGAGAATTTCGTACTTATACAGTAAATTGCAAAGAAGTTGTTGGCCTAAACTTTGACAATGCCATTATAATTTTAATCGGTATGTATAAAGGCTTATGACTTACCGACTTTGAAAATATGTAATGGGTTAACATCTTAGACAGATGACATTATACAGGAATCTGCAGAGCTCTACATACATTCAGTCAGAATCAAATAGACCAAACGATACTTAATCTGATGGCAAACTTGCTTCACGTGGGAGGATTAAAACAATGATGGGTCCGCTCATGTAAAGGCCTATTAAGTGTGGATACATAACTGGACAAAGACGCACATTTGTGTGGACGTGTGTGCGTGCGCGCGCGCATGCGTTTGTTTAGCATTATGTCCGAGGACATTTTCGGACAGAGAACAAAAAAAAAAATCATGACAACAATGGTCCTCGGAAGGCGGACAATAGTCCTCGAACGTCGAACAATGAATTTATGCCTTATTCCGTCGACTGTCCGCGGACGAGTAACAATAGAGGAACAATAGTTGTCCGAGGAAGTAAAGCCATGTAAACGTGTGTGTGTGTGTGTGTGTGTTTGTGTGCCTGTCTGCCTCTCCGTTTTTTTCTGCATTCATAGATGACCATCTATATAAGACAAATAATGCATGTGTTTGTAAATGCGTGAAATGATAGTATCAAAAAGCATCCATCGTGGTAGCCATCTTGAATTTCAAAATGGCGGCTAAGCAAAAGGATGTTAATTAGAAAATTTTCAGAAATCATTTATACATTGGATTACACCTTAGATATGATAACTCTTAAAAAAAAATAAGCTTCTACAAAGATTTAAACTTGATATGTATAAAAACACACATTATGGTATGGCGGCCATTTTGAAATTTAAAATGGCGGCCAAAGGCGCTGTCAAAACAAATGGAATAATTTTTTATCGGATTTAGCACCCCCAAATCATCAAAGCTGGTGAGAAAAAAATCAAATTTAGATGAAAAAGTCGCGAACTATTGCCCAAAATAAAATTTCTATGGCGGCCATTTTGAAATTCAAAATGGCGGCTGAAGACGTAATCGAAAAAATTGGAACCAAAGTTTTTTGGATTCAGCACCCCGAAATTGATAAAGTTACCCCCAAAAATCAATTTTAGCACAAAAATCCTACGGAATTACATAGTAGCCTCTGAATACCCATAGGTGGAGTTATGAAGCAATGAAAAATAAAATGCCTTGTTTAAAGACATTAATGTAGTGCTGGGGATCGAACCACGACCTTTGCATGTTTAAACCACTTGACTTTGACACATCTACATTCTACAGTGTGTTCCAGGGGAATGAAACTCATCCTTTATCATTATAATGTTATTCAGAAAAAAAGGTTTGCGGTACAACCATGTGAGTTGGAATTACTCCACGTTCCGGTCATAATGTTTTTTTTTCTGAATTACAACTTCCCCATGCAAACCTTCAAATCCTACATTATAATGTTGTCGTGGGTTTTTTTTAATAAATTGCATGAGAATGAAGATTTTATATTTGACACCTGTTGTAAATCATTACTAATTGTAGTGATGTGTAGAAGATGTGTAGAGAATTTGATGATGGGATATGCTCCCCTCAAATTTTCTTTCGGCAAATCTTTAATTCTCCATACCAGAATTTGTTCCGGTACCCCCACCCCCATGAAAAGGGATGCCATGTGACGATTCTAAGTGTCATGTTCTCTTCTGATTCAAGCTGCTTAAAAAATATCTCATCATTTTCAGCAATTTCTCAACATAATTGTTGAGCAATTAATGATAAAGTGCCTAATTATGAACATCTGTAAATCGTCTAGTTTGCTTGATTTTGTTGTATTGTCTTTACTTATTGTTAACACATTTTCCTGTTATTATCTACATATAGGGCCTGAACTATTCTTTGGAATCACAATTGTCATTGTGGTACTTTTCAGTGGTAAGATTCCATAATCTTGATAGCTTCTGGAATTACGGGGGGGGGGGGATATTTAAAGGATTGGTGGTGTATAGTAATAGTTGTGTTATAACGAATGGGACGTTAGACTTTGCATACTTATAGACACTTTGCCTGACTCTAATTCTAGTGTTGTTGAATTGAATTGAATTGAATTGAATTCATTTAAAAATGTATTTGTCATGAACAAAAATGAATAGCATTTGTCATAAAAAAATCAAGCAGTTAAGATAGGAAAAATAAGTAAAATACAATACAGAGCAAAGGACCATTTTTACTATACAGTAACAATACCAATCACGATTTTTAGATGAATAATTTCGCATTCACCAACGTTTTATAACTCGTTAACCCTTTCATCACCAGTGGCGGATCTGGGGGGCACAGGGCTCCTCCCCCCCCCCGGCCATTTTTTTTTTTGCTTGTCAGGGAATTATGGAGGGAAACTGGACCCCCATAACCCCCCCCCCCCCCCCCCCCCCCCCCCCCCCACTGAGCGAATTTTCGAGAAGCTGGCGAGACAAAAAAAATACGGGTCTACCTTTCCCAAAAGTTGACAAACCTTCATTTGTGTGCCCCCCCCCCCCCCCCGTTACTCAATCCTGGATCCGCCACTTATCACTGCCAACATTTTCTAGTGTCATAAAACATGCATGCATTTCCCCCATTTAGCCGCGTCCGCTTTGTACCAGTCTGGGATGTACGCACTCGCCACCAAGCTCCAAGGTAACTACAACATCAACAGTTACATTGCCGGGCAGGTACAGTCGTTATTTTCTAAGTTAAGAATACAGAATGAATATATTTCGATTCAGCAAGAAGAATTCTGCATTTCGAAAAGGATCTAGGTCATATTATAGCATTAGGGCCTAAATGAAGTAAATTAAGAATGACCCTGTTCCTAAACTGTAATTTGCATATTATTAGCAAAATTCCATTGGCCAAAACAAATGAAATTTATTTGCTTGAAGTTCGTCTTCGCACGTTTCATATCAAACATTAACTTTAGTATAGTGATTTTTATTCTAGGCGTATTTTAGTATGCTTATTGATTACTGCAGAGCCCATAAGAGTCAAACACATAATCGCCAGCAAGGCTATTACAAACAGGTTCATTCCAGTTGCGGAAAGGGCTCATAATTATGGTCATTAGAAATTTCTCAGTTTAACTGTGTATCATTCTGTGGAGTGTGTACTTCCAATTGATGTTTTAAATTTTGTCCCCTCTTAATCCTGAAGATGACACTTTTTGTAGAATAAAAATCAAGCACTAGCGAATACATGGCTTAAAAATAACTGGGGACAAGGGGGCGGCCGAACGGCGAACACTAATTAATATGTGACAGCGCCATAGTTTGTGGAAGTTGATTGGATTCAATGCGTCAAAAAAGTCCCGCTGACTTTGCTGTGTTTTTCATGGAAGGGTATAATCTTCTCAAGGCGGCTGACGTCTCTTTCCCAAATATTAACGTTCTTCTTTTCTCAATTTGACTGTTATATAATGATATCTATACTGATGACCTCCTGTATCCATTCACAATTTATTGCAATGTCGTAGATGAAAAATATCTTATATCATAAACAAAATGCAGAGATAAAATCGGAGCCCTATAAATAATTATACTTGCGCCTTTTGAGTCTACACTGGTATTAGAACACTAGGTTGTATTTATCTACCAAACGAAATCGGACCCGGCTTTATAATTATAAGACTGGGCCGCTTTTATGTGAGATGTTGCCGATTTTATGTGAGACGCAGCTAATTCATGTGAAATGCCGTGAGACGGCGCCGATTTTATGTATGATGGCGCCGATTTTATGTGAGATTGTGGTGATTTATAATGTGAGATGCATATCGACGATTTTAAACGTAACAGCACCGATTTAATGTAAAATTTTGCCGATTTCAAATGAGAGGGCGCTATTTTTGTATGAGAGTTTGCCGATTTTTATGGAAAATGTCGCCGATTTTTCGTAAAATGGTGCCGATTTTATAAATGGCGCCAATTTTATGGAGTATTGCCCCGATTTTTATGGCAGATGGCACCGATTGAAATTAAGCAGCCAACTGGAGCCTTCGTCGCTATAGGGGGCGCCCCCGCGCCACCCCTGGACCCGCCACTGCCAAGTTTTCTTATCTTCTTCCAAATCCAAGCATAAGTTATATCTACTGCGGTAGTACGCCTACTAAAGTTTCCCAAGAGGTTTTTTCCTTTCTAATAACGATGCAAAAGATAATTTCTTTCCATTTCTATATCACAACCACAGGGTTTCGGTGGGACATTGGTGACGATATTTACAATCATATCGACCGCAAGTAAGTTTGTTTATTTGTTTTAAGAGGTGGTGTCTCATAGTTTGGAGTGAAAATTTTCAATTAAAAATAAACAGTTGGACAGTTATAGCCTAGGACCATAGTCTGCATGGTGCTCATCTGCGCTTAGGACCTTGTGCTTATGCATGCTCATGGTATTTCACATGTGCTTAGGACCAGGACCAATAGTGCCCATGGTGCTCATTAAGTGCTTAGGACCATTGTGCTTATATGCATGCTCATGGTATCCACATGTGCTTATATAGGACCAGGACCAATAGTGCTCATGGTGTTCATGGTACTTTAGTCTGAAATGGGGGTTCCCATGCCCCATCGAGATACATTTTTAACCAAGCTTTGTGTAGTGCCTGAAGTGTCTAGTTAATGAATTGTTAGGCCTATGTTCCCATTGTAAAATCGTGTCCCATGGGGTTCAAATTCGGCCATTTTGGCGGCAATCTTGGATTTTTGATGAAATTCCATAATTAGCATATCTTTTAAATTTAGACATCTTGCAAGTATAAAGAATATAACTTTCCAGAGTAATATTAGCATGAGGAATCTATTTAGAAAGTTATTTCGTGATTTTGGTAGACCTAGATTCCATAAAAAAGAGAGAGTGAGGTTGAGAGAAATTATCAGAAGGATGGGGAAGAAGATGGACAGACGGCGAGAGACAGGGAGGAAATGAGAGCAAGAAGTGTAGACACAAAATAGACAGGCAGGATGCCTATATATTAGAGAAGCAGAAATAGAGAGAGAGAGAGAGAGAGGGAGAGAGAGGGAGAGAGAAAGAGAAAGATAGAGAGAGGAGGAAGAGAAGATGGAGGAGGGAGTATAGTATAGTATAGTATAGATAGAGACAGAGATAAAGAGTGATAGACAGGCAAAGCAGATTGACAGAGAGAGACAGAACGGGAGAAAGGTTGTTGAAAAAGGAGGACAGGGAGATATATGGAAGAGCAATAAAGGAAGGAAAAATATATAGATATTATATAAGGCGAGTGTTGGAGAGAGAGAGGGGTAAATGGACAGGAAGGGGAAAGAGACAGATAGTGAAATATAAACGGAGAGAAATTGATTTAGCAAATAATCTAGATAAGTTAGAAAATTATAAATGTGAATTTCTTCTCAGACGTACAAGGCCGGGGTGGGGGGCTAATCATGCTAATGGGCTGCAGCACCCACATAACTTTGAAATTACTAATATATATAGAACAACCATCTCCTCATACTAGAGCAGGGAGGTGGTGTATTTGAAATGAAAATCTATAATTATCATACTTGTCTTTACTTTCTGCAACTTGTCAATATTTTATCCATCTGAAAATGTACTGAATCTGGAAATTCGGGTATTATTTTCATCAACATCTTTTTAATGTTTTGTGGAATCTAAGTCAACCAAAATCACGAAATAATTTTCATTATAGATTCCTCATGCTAATATTACTCCTGAAAGCTATTTTCTTTATACTTGCATGATGTCTAATTTAAAATATATGCTAATTATGGAATTTCATCAAATATCCAAGAATGCCACCCGAATGGCTGAATTTCAACCCCATGGGACATACGATTTGGCAATGGGAACATAAAAATTCATTAACTAGACACTTCAGGCATTACAAAAAACTTGGTTAGAAAATGTATCTCGATGGTGCACGGGAACCCCCATTTCAAACTAGACTGCTAATGATGCTCATTTGTGCTTAGGAACAGTAGTGTTATTATCACAATATTAATGGTCATTTTTGAAACAGCAACACTGTCGTGGAAATCAACGAAGGGATGTTTATTTTCGAATCATATTTCCCTCTTGTCACTTTCCTCACACCCGCTAGAAGCTGCACCGCTGCCTTTCACTTTTTATCCTTACGTAGGAAGTCGTGTAAAAAGAAAATCTATAAGGCTTATAAAATCTAACGTATTGATATTTGACACAGGTGCTAGTACTCTCCGGGAATCGGCGATCATTCACTTCTCCATTGCCAGTGGTGTTCTCTTGATATGCGTAATCACCTATTTTCTGCTCTTCAGGCTGGTAAGATTATATTTCTATCAGTTCAATTCTGGTACATGCATTCAGGAAAATAAGCTTTGAATCAAAATATTGAATTACGTGATTTATGGGGTGTTGCAAGAAAGTTGCGATTGATCGGTACTGACCAATCAAAATCATTGTTGCAAGCGCATCTTCTTGAATGGGCAGACCCTGAACCATTCAGAATGGTTGTTCTAATTCGCTTTACAATTTGCAATTGATTGCAACTTTCTTGCAACACCCCATTAGTATAGCGTATCTATACACTGTTAGAACGTTGATTAAAATTTTTAATCTTGTTGGTTAAAATTTTAATCAACCGAGGGTTACCAGGTGAACCACACATTTGTAGGTTAAAACTTTAATCAACGGCCTGTTGATTAAAGTTTAACCTGTGGTCGATTAAAAGTTTTAATCATTTGTTGGTTAATCGTATTTTGCTCAACGTTGGTTAAATTGGTGTTGATTAAACTAAAACATATTGTTGGTTAAATGTTTAACCATTTGTTGGTTAGTTTTATTTTGTTTGTTAAATGTTTAACCATTTGTTGGTTAATCATATTTTGCTCAACATTGGTTATAATGGTGTTGATTAAACTTAAACAAATTGTTGGTTAAATGTTTAACCATTTGTTGGTTAGATTTCTTTGATGAGAAACTCCCCGGAGAAACTCTTTTCATATCTGTAATTGTTGTCTAGCTAGCCTTATAACGAAATAGATCTACTCAGTGATCTACTTTCAGCGGTTTGGTAAGTTCGACCTTCTCAGACCTGGACTAGACTTGACTAAGGCAGGCCCACCGGTAGACTACGCCTACGCCTACATTGGTGCTTATATCTTTTTCTCAAAAAACTGTTCTATAGTTTCAGTGTTTGTCATATTGCCCTGTCCGCGAAATATGGACATGCGCGAAGTTGAACACACCGCCATACCGCAGGCGTCGCCTCCTCGCTACCATAGGCGCAGTCGGTAAATCTACCGGTGGGCCTAGCTTAGCCAGGTCTAGTCCAGATCAAGCAGGTCGAACTTGCTCCCAAGCCGTTTAAATTAGAAAGAAAGAGCACACTGTAGATCTATTTCTTCCCAAGATTAAGCTGGACAACAATCACATATATGAATAATAGTTTCTCACCTTCAAACACGCCGACAAACTCTTTGAAAGTCCCCACTCATTCAGCGACTTGAATGACAATGCCTTCCATTTTTATCGCAAACAATTTCTGTGATAGATTTGTGCGCAGCGAATTTGTTCCAAATCCATATGCGCATGCGCTGTTCGGTCACGCGATTGGTATTTTAATCAACTTTGATCAAACTTTTAACCAACAAAAAGATAAAGTGTCTTGACAGTTAACACTATCAGTTTGGCGGGAAAGCAGAGAACACTGTTTTTAATCAATGTTGGTTACAAAGTAACCAACAAGAATAAAAACAATAATTTTAATCAACAATATTTTTAACCCACGCAAGATTAAAAGTTATTTTTAACCAACATTCATTTTATAACCAATGTTGAGCCATTTTTAATCAACATTTTTTTAATCCGTAGTTTTTTAATACATGTTTTAACAGTGTAAGAGGGGTATCCGTGCACCCCCCTCCAGGACGAAAGAAACCATGCACTTTTTTTGCATCGTCTTTATGATGTACTTTAAGATATTCAAGATGTTAACATCAACAAGGGGGGGGGGGGTTGCTTTTATTCAATTTCTTAGGGGGTCCCGTTGTACTCTTCTGACACCTTCCCCTATAACTTTTTGTGTGATTATAAGATTTCCCTGAAACACCGTATTAAGAATTATATTCCGCACATTTTGATACTAACTAAACGTATGTATCTTACTGACCCTTGCCATGCCAACCGTCTAATAGACCGCTTCGGTAACTTATATGCAAATTTTATACATACCTTCAAACAAAGGTTGTTCTTGACAACCTGAAAGCCGGACATAGCAACAAATAACGTATGCAAACTGGATTCCAAGCATTGAGGCTCATTTATAAAAAGCAGGTTAATGGAATAGCTTGTCACTAGGTGCTCAGCGATTATGTGCATAAATTTGTATACATGACAGAAGCAGTTTATTCATTACAAACCAACATGGTTTTGAGAATTTTTTTAGATTTTGGGGTGAAATTGATTCGGTTTTTATACTTTAGTTGATGATAATAATGACAATGATAATTATAATGATGACAATAACAATAATAATGATAAACCGTTCGTGAAGGCCTTTACATGCTGTGGCGCAGTATCGCATAATGATAAAACGCCCCCTATGGGCTTCCAAATGGGTTTGATGACGGGGCGAGCAAGAAAGCAATGCTTCTAGGAGGTGTCGTGGTATCATCATCATCACTGGTTACACAGCAACAGAACTGAAGATTGTTCCATGACGCTGTGGTCGGGTGCAGATGTGACGAATTAGTTATTAAGGGCAGCTTTAAATTTGTCTAGGGTTGGTAGTGAGGTGGTGGCAAAGGGCAAGTCGTTCCAGTTCCGAATGGTTCTTGGTAGGAAGGAGTGTAAATGCCGATCTGTTCTGGATTCGATGACTTGGTATGCATCTGGCGAGAAGCGCCTACTCGAGTGCTTTGATTTTCTGGAGTACAGCTTGCTCGAGGTAAATGGACATTCTTTCTTGTGGATGAGGTAGAAATGACCCAATCTGGCTTTCTGGCGTCTCTCAGCTAGGCTTTCCCACCCCAGTCTTTCAAGCATTGCGGAGACACTGGACGTCCGACGGTAATCGTTGACCACGAAGCGGGCAGCTCTCCTCTGAACCTTGTCCAACATCTGGATGTACTTTTTCTGGTAGGGGTCAGTGACAACAGCTGCATATTCAAGATGTGGTCGAACAAGAGCTTTGTAGGCTATGGACTTGGTATGAAGACTACATTGGTGAATATTTCTTCTTAAAAGTCTTCTTAAAAAGCCTTCCAGGAAAGATCATCAGAGATTGTTGCTCCAAGGTAGGTGTGTTCATGAACTCGCGAAAGGTTTCTCCAAGCATCGTGTAGTCGTGGGGAGTCTTGGACCTCCTCAACCCTAATGACATGGTGTTGCACTTTTTAGGGTTGAACGTCATCTGCCACTTGGAAGCCCACCGACAGACGTAGTCGAAATCATCCTGGAGCTTGTTACAATCTCGAGCACTTGAAACGGTGGTGTATATGATGCAATCATCAGCGAATAAGCGTATGTTGCATTGAAGCCCTTCAACAATGTCATTGATGTAGATAAGGAACATCAGCGGTCCCAACACAGTCCCTTGCGGGACACCTGATATCACTGGATGCCACTTTGAAGCTTCACCATTGTTGCCGTTGTGTCAGAAACATACTTATCCAATCAAGGACTCTGTTCCGGATTCCATACTGGTGAAGTTTAGATTTGAGACGTTCATGAGGTACACAGTCAAATGCTTTTGTAAAGTCCAGGATAGCAGGATAGTTCAGGTATAGTGGTTCATTCACTTGACTCTCAATTCAAGGGTTGAGGGTTTCGAATCTCAGCCCGGCACTAACGTCTTTTGGCAAGACATTATTCCACATTTGCCACATTCTCCACCCAGGTGTGAAATGGGTACCTGCAGGATTTATTCCTTGAAATGCACTGTGCGCTGTTTACGGCGGCCGGAGCTAAAGTCAGGGTAATAATATCCAAAACATTTGGAAGCGCATAATATATAGGGACGTTATAAACGTGATATGCCCTATACTAGAAAGGATTATTATTATTGTAAATTTACTTTCGTCGGCTTTCGAAATTCCAAGAAGGCTCAAACAGATGGAGTCATAACAGACATCTTCCCTTTCAAGCAAGCTTCGATGTAGCCTCTTGTCGAGGCCCTGGCGCTGTTGAAATCCTTGGCGATATGGAGGCAAAATTTCTGGCGAGCGAAGCGAGCCAGAAAGACCGAGGCGCTTGCGCCGAGGGCCTCTTGACACCTGATCAGAATTTCTTTTGTATTTCATTGTTTTGACGAATATTCCGACCAAATTTTGGTCGGTGAAAATCATCCAATAAGCGCGAGCTACCATGACGTAATGTTAAATATTCATGACTCGACTGTACTGCACGCTATAGCTTAATAATCGCAGCCCAAAGAATGGCGTTCAACGTTTCTTCCACGACGAGTGATGAGGATATTTGTAGGAGCTTAGAATATGCCGCTAGAATGTTGAAGATTGACAGATTCAAAGATTTGCAAGTTGATGCAATCAAATCTGCACTTAAAGGACAAGATGTTTTTTGTGAATCTGCCTATACTGGCAATGGAAAAAGCGTTATTTTTCACCGTCGCTACCGCTTTGTGCTGATTACCTCCGTGGGCCAGGGATGCTATAGCCTTTTGACAAGGCCTCGTGACTTGGCTATTTTCCTCGTCATGCTGTGCCTGGGATGAGACTAGCCGGCGACGAAAAGAATCAACACGGCCCGGGTGAATGCGCGATCGAGCGACTTTAGTCGCGAGGCCTTTTGGAACCTGGGTTTCCATCGTCCGATATGAATTATTCACGAGTTCACATTCGTATGCTTACACTCCTACCGAGGATTATCGACCAATCACAACGGTATCTGCGGGGCTTGCTTTCCATGATTGATGTACTAGTAGCTTGCACGGGCCGCGCTAGCTCGAGATGAAGGCGAATTTGCATACCAAATGTATGCTGACGTCATGCGAAGATACGTTTGCTGATTGGCTCCTACCTATAAGGTAGCAGATCCTCGCTAGGAACAAAGGATAACATAAGAAATACAGGCCAGGTTCCAAAAGGCCCTCGGACTCACGTCGCTCGATCGCGCATTCACCGGGCTGGGCGGCTAGTCTTGTTATGCAGCCACTACTAGCTTACTTGCCGAGAAAAATAGCCAATTAGTCACGAGGGCCTTGTCAAAAGGCTAGGGATGCTAGCGAGCTAGGGCCAGGCGGATCCCCCGGGGCCTTGCCGGGCAGTGAAGTTGCTGGTAACTCCTTGGTTACATCAGAATTGATGGAGATGCATCTATTGTTGAACGGTGACTTTTATTGCCCATTCTTCATTATTTGTAAATATATGATGATCTCTTGAGAATTATGTACATTTGTCTTATTTCAAATTACCATGGTTTGTAAGCTAGAGATCGAATTCTTCATAATGTGCTTGTCTGTGAATGTATTTTGAGCAAGAGATTTACGTAATCCCCCCCCCCCCCAACAAAATAATAGACTAGTCCAGGGAAGCGTTTCATCAAGCATTTTGTCAGTGATTTTTACTGACAGCTGTTATAAGCTACTGAAATCCTTGCATCTGGTTGGCTGAGAGCAAATTTGTCAGTAAAAATCACTGACAAAACGCTTGATGAAACGCTCCCCTGAACTGAAGTAAGAAATCCTTGAGATTTCATTGGCCAATTTGCTGGGCGATCGTCGCGGTTATCTAACTATTCACGTTTCATGCATAATTCAGTAGGAAATCGTGCTCATGAATATATAATTCAGGTCGGGTGTCAAGAGGCCCTCGGCGCAAGCGCCTCGGCCTCCATATCGCCAAGGATTTCAACAGCGCCAGGGCCTCGACAAGAGGCTAGCTTCGATGCCGCCGCAACGGGGTCCGCTCGCTATTCATAAGGACCGCTATTCATAGAAAACCGCTTTTCATTTAACACGCGTTATGAATAGCGGTCCTTATGAATAGTTATGAATAGTGGTCCTCATGAACGGAGGTCCTTATGAATAGCGAGGTAATTTGTCTGGTTTGCTCGCTATTCATAAGGACCGCTATTCATAGCGATCCTTATGACTAGCGAGGTTACCCCGCCGCAACAAACATGACAAAAATATGCGCTCTCCGAAAACATCCTTCCAAACGAGGAAACAAATCAAATTCCGTTTTATTGCATAAATAATTGGATACGTACAATGGAGGATATAGTGATAATTAGTTTTCGCAGACCCACATGTAACTTATTGCCCTTAAAGAGGCATGCATTTGTGACACTTTTACACTCTCAGAAAAGATTTTAGGTTGGTTCAAATATGAACCTACCAACTGTTGGTGGTTAAAAAAAAAATCCCCATATGTTTTACATACAATTTTGTTTTAACCAACAGTTGGTAGGTTCATATTTGAACCAACCTAATGATTTTTAACCAACATTTCTGAGAGTGTAAGGCTATATCTCAAAAAAAATTCATCCTGAGGCAGGGAAATTTCAGAATGAAATCGAAATTACTTACATTAAAACTGCACATTCACTTTCAATGTTTTTCGATTTATGAATTTAACTGCGCATCGTAAACATTCAAATGTCAAAACATCTCTAAATCTGTCCCGTTTACTTTGGCGGCATCAGACATCTCCATCAAAGAATCAAGGCAGTTTATTAATTCAATTATACATCCTTTATAATCTGCCAGGTGTTTGCATTAATTATCGTTAGTTGAGACTCCATCTGTTTGAACCTCCTTGGTAATTCTGGCCAGACATTAATCATATACATCACAGTAAATGGTAATAAAATGGCAACAGTTACAAAAAACAAACGAACAAACAAAGAAACAAACAAAACGCTACAAAACTCATCTAGCACAGTAAACCTATATAAATTTTGTCTTTCCTGACCATTGTGTATTAAAATAATGTGTATACCAATAGCAATGTTGGATGCTGACAAGTTTCATCCTCCCCCCCCCCCCCCCCCCCCCCCCCCCCCCACGAAAAGCACTACTATTAGGTCAGCCAAGGCATATGATGACAGATCACAGAGCGAGAGAGAGAGAGAGTTGAGATTTGTGTAATATAAGACGGGAACAAGATAGTGGTCTGCTGAGAGCCGGAAGAATACATACTAACATCTAATCCCTGTGGATTCTGTTTTCACGATATCATATATACCGGTATGTCATGACTGTAGTTTAAGTTTCATCGTAATGTTTGACTGTCCATTGCACGTCATGTAGTTGGTACTTTTACTTCGCCACTATTTAGACAAAATTATTTTCGCATTCATTATTTTCTCCTCTCTTGTTTTCTACAGGCCTACGGCGATGTCCGATCGATATTAGACCATGAGAATAGCCAAAACATTCAGATGGAGTGTAGTTGGAATAAAATACAACAGTTGCGGAAAATTTTTAAGGATGTGAGTACCACGTAATTATGATTAAAACCAATCCATTAAATATAGCAGTGGCTAAACTGCCCTTCTCCATACCTCTGTTTTAAATGTTGCGATTAATTAATTTCGTATCTAATCCTTGCAAAAATCTGATCATTGACATTGCGCAAAGGCGTTCGGTTGCTTACATATAGAAACATCACTATATAACGTTGAACTAATTCATCAGGATTGCTTAATTCATTGGGAATTAGCTCTGTGACACGGCCAAAAGATAATCAGGTAAATGCCTTTTGGTTGCGCCAAAGAATTGATACCTAATGAAATCTCTATATTTTGATAATTTACAGGCTAAATGGCAGATTTTCAATATCTGGATGACATTCTTCGTGACCTTGCAGCTTTACCCCGAGGTACTTGGTAACATCCAGTCATACAACATCCCAAAGGCATCATCTGACTTCCGGGACAAGTACTTTGTCCTGATTGTCTGCTTCTTACTCTTCAATTCCTGTGACTTTTTTGGAAGTGTCCTGCCTGTTGTGCCCTGCAAGAAATCATGGACAACCGTCGGGTCTCTCCTCCGGGTATGACTTAGCGATTGGGATGTGCAGGAGTGCACTACACCGGGGTTTCCCCTACATTTTACAAAGGGTACAGTGGGTTCTTAACGTGCAAAGGTGGTGACTCTTCTCCATGCACACAGGGCCTGCTGTCCCAGGGACGGACTCTTATTTTTCACTGATATCTAGTCTGCGTGTATGAAAAAGGGAGGCTATGGGCACGTTAACACACAACGAAGGCTTCAGTCATCCGCCTGGGTTTGGTGTAACACAAAAGATGTAGATTAATTTACACTATAGTCCCTAATGGGGTGGTTGCGAAGCAACTTCCATTGTAACATAGCGATGTCACTAAAATTACGATGTTCGGATAAGAACGTAAATGGGCCTTTTGAAGAAAATGTTACTGTGTTAGTCATGGCCTACTAAGACAACTGAACCAAACCCACAAGGACACGCTGTTTATGTTAGAACCTTAGACAAATTGCAAACTAAAATAAATAGGCTATACGTTTTAAATGAGAACCCTTTCGCAATGATGTGGCACGCTTTCGATCTCTTAGTAATCGTGTAATCCACTTTTAATTGACAGGTTTACTGTCTTAATATCATTTCTTTCATACTTGGCAATTCCAGTCGCGTATCTATTATAGGAATGTATTTAGGCAGCTCCTCATGACTTAAATAAACTCTTTGCAAGTTGTATATTGCTTATTTCCTGGGCCGTAAAACCCGAGAGGGAAGGGGGTGTCTTACAACGGCTTTACCCTATACGCCTGGTACGCCTCGTCATTATAGAGTGATCGAAACTCGGTTTTCGTTTTTTTATCATTTATACTGTACTACAGAAATTCCCTCGATTGACTTTCATCGTCGTCATCCTCCGTCTCGTGTTCATATTTTTCATCTTCTGCAACTATCGTCCTGATCAACGAACACTACCCATTGTACTGAAAAACGATGTCGGGTATGCAATCCTTGTTGTCATCTTCTCACTTTCCAATGGCTATTTGAAGACTACCATCATAGAAGACGGGATAAGGTAAATTGATTATTCATAATTACTTCTTGACGTCGCAGTAGAGGTCTGATTTTCCCGGACCATAAAGCCCGGCTCACAGTGCACCGGGCGTTTTGCTGACGTTAGGACCAAATCAGTGACTTGTACGGTCTTTTGCACTTTGTCCATATTACTTGATATCGTTAAACATTAATATTGCAAAATAAAAAAAGTGCAAACAGTACGTTTAATATCAGGCAAATGGGTTAATTGTCGCTACCCCAAATACGCAATTTCGCCAACAGATGGCGTTTGTCATGCAAACCACGCATGCGCCGTGCTGACAATATTCCGATTGGGTCGACAAGTGTTTGTCTTTTTGCATTGAAAATGTACACATGTATTACAAAAATCCTCGAGTTTGAGTTTAACCGACATGTTTGAAAAGATACCATCATGATTTATTGAGACAATTGATTGCATTTTCAAAATTTGAGTGGTTTATGTCATGCGATCCAAAAATTAAGCATTTTAGCACTCATTTTATTCATAAGCCGTAGTATTGATTTCAATACTGACCGGAAGTGAAGTTAACGAAGATGCGGACCTAAAATGTTGTGTATATAATATAGATTAAATATTGTACACTCTCTTTTTCTGTTTTTGTTCTGTTCTAACCACTTTTCTACCTTTTCTCATCTAAAGCTCCACCCTGCAAGGGCTTGTCTTCACCACGTAGGTAGGATTAAAGGCGTCTTGTCCCCTGGAAAGATCAAGAATTCACCGACGTTGATGTTCTACATCAACGGGACAGACGTATCCCTGCACTGCGGTACGGGTGCGGGACTGGAGCTCTTCCTTTCTTTTGCTTTCCCAATTTTCTTTTCCTTTTCTCTTTCTTTCCCTTAAACTGATAGGAATTAGAGAAAGACCTCTTGAACTTGTAAATCCAAGTATAATAGATCTCCTAGCGTATAAAAAAAAATAATAATAATAAATTTACAAAAGTTAAAAAAAGTATATACCATCGGATAGAATAACGGAATTTAATATGGCAAAATAGTCAAATCTGACTGGTTGCCAGACAAAAAACAATCACCCCCCCCCCCCATTTCCATGCATAATATTGCCCTCTACGTCGAAAATTGCATATTTGAGGTAGCGAGAATTGCCAGCACAGAACTAAAGACTTAGGAGTTCTGTGATTGCCAGCACAGGCTCGATTAGCGCATCTACTGACGCAATCGAATGATGCCTCTTGTAAGGTATCATTACACAGAATATTTACTCTATATTTACTCTAATTAGAAACTACCAAAGATTGGTATATCTTTTTTCATACGCACTGCATATACAATATATGTATATATAATGTAAGGAAATAACATATACAACAGCTTTGGCAACTCTCGTGGAAATAAATACAATGTGAAAGGAAATGAGCGAATAATGGTTGCGTAACTTAAATCAAAGTTCCCCAGAGCTGTCCTCCCTTTTTGACATTTTTGCAAAGGTTGAAAGGTTGAGCCTGGTCGTTGGCTTAGAACGCTATTGCCTTAACCACTAGACCACGGAGACGGGTCAGTGTTTTCGGCTTGTTCAAAACTCGCCTGCCCCCGACAAAGGAATTAATTAATAAAGTTGAAGATTTGTCAATCTGTCGGTCAATTGAATCTGGTGTCGCCGAAATCACTGACCCGTGTCCGTGGTCTAGTGGTTAAGGCAATAGCGTTCTAAACCAACGACCCGGGTTCGATTCCCGGCGGAGACATTTTTTCAACCTTTGCAAAAATTTCAAAAGGGAGGACGGCTCTGGGGAACTTTGATTTAAGTAACGCAACCATTATTCTCTCATTTCCTTTTACATTGTATTGTATTTATTTCCACGAGAGTTGCCAAAGCTGTTGTATGTTATTTCCTTACAATAATATATATATATATATATATATACAATTATTTTTTATTTTTTTTATTGTATATATGTCTGTGTGTGTGTGTGTGTGTGTGTGTGTACATGTTTACGCATTCAAACCGATGACATCGAACAAAGAGAACAATGGGTCATCGGTAGTAATTTAATAGGTCGTCGGTTGTCAACAATAATTTGGTGAGATTTATTCCATCAATGAATTGTGTGACGCAATTCAATAGTGGAGTCATCGGTTGTAATTCGAACAATAGAAAACATAGATGGGTGTGTGTACACAATTATGTAAACAGTGATCTATGTCTCATCGTTTTTCTTCTGCAGTGCCGTGTCTGATCCAGCATTGAAGAGCAAGGCGTCGTCAGTGATGTTAGTTTTCGTGGTGCTGGGGATCTTCTGTGGTGTTATCTTCTCACGATGTTACCCCGAGATTATCAAAATTCCACAGGTCGCTTCAAATGTGAACGTCACACAAGTTCCAATCATATAGTTAAAGGCCAAGTCCACCCTAACAAAAAGTTGATTTGAATAAATATAGAAAAATCCAACAAGCATAACACTGAAAATTTCATCAAAATATGATATAAAATAAGAAAGTTATGGTATTTTAAAGTTTCACTTAATTTTTCAAAACAGTTATATGCACATCCTGCTCAGTATGCAAATGAGGGAACCAGTGACGTCACCCACTCACTATTTATTTTGTATTTTATTATGTGAAATATAGAATATTTTAATTTCTGCAGATTTCACAATTATGAAGCTCTCAATGAATTGTGTATAGGTTGCAACAATGACAATTACTCATGTTCAGAGAGGAATCAAACCTTGTTTCACATTATAACAAGGAAAAATTAAAATATTTCGTATTTCATGCAATAAAATAAAAAAGAAATAGTGAGTGGGTGACGTCACTGGTTCCCTCATTTGCATACTGAGCAGGATGTGCATATAACTGTTTTGCGAAATTAAGCGAAACTTTAAAATACCATAACTTTCTTATTTTACATCCTATTTTGATGAAATTTTCAGTGTTATGCTTGTTGGATTTTCTCTATTTTTCTCTTGTTGGATACGTCACCGGACTGTCGATCACATGGCGGCGCGGCGGTTCGAGTCCGGCCCCGGCACTAACGTCCTTTGGCAAGACATTAATCTACATTGGCACTCAGGAGATGATGGGTAACTGTGAGGCTTGCCGAAAGTCGAATGTGACTGTTTTTGCCATTGCCCTTCATGCATCCATGTAAACGGTGCAAAATGGTAGGATTGCTCCCGAAGGAGGTGGAGATGGTGCACACATGTGTGCGGGCTAGAAATCCAGTGACCAGGGGTAATAATAAATAACATTGTAAAGCGCATTGAAGTGTTCACATAATGCGTAATGTAATATATTATTATTATTATTAGTATTATTATTATTATTTAAAAGATATAGCGTGTGTATCAGGGTTTTTACAGACGTGTATCAATCTTTGATTCATTAAAGTCAGGGGACCAACTTTTAACGTCACTCAGAGGCTTAGTTACTCAATTTTAGGTGGAGAAAATTAGCTGACCGTACCGCTGGACCAACCGCCTCTCAGTGTGTCAGAAATTAATGGTATGTATCTGTGAACATAGAGCTTTATTTAGTTCCCGCCAAAACGGAGAGCACACGTTGCGTATAACATAATAATTTACACTGGAACAAAAATGTGACGCCTAACCTATTGTTTCGTTATCATTATTTGTATTCCAAAAACATACTAGGAATCGGATTTATATAAATGGACTATAGTTATTTGGGAGACTAAACAGTTTTACTATAGTCCATGCACAGGGACAAAATCACGGAGGAGAATATTAATGCTTCACGACACAAAATTACTCACCAATAAGGAACAACTTCCGATGACATCCATTTCTCTCAAGTAGGTATGGTACCAGCTACTGAAACTATCACATAAGAAGCCATTTAATAGCAGCCCCTTACAATGATGCTGATGTATTACTTGAAATGAGATTACATTTTAAAGAATCTTTGATTCTTGTGTTACTGACTGTCACTTGCTTGTAACAATTATCTGTTTGTTTTTGTTTGTTCATATTCGTGCTTTGTATTGAATTTTTAAAAATTGCAGTCTGAAAGGGATTAACACATACCAATTTTTGAACATTTTACAATGTTGCAGAAATCAAGTTGTATACTTTCATTGTTTTGCAAAATTGTGTTATAGACGATACGTCGAAAAAAATGAAGTTGCTGATGTTTAAATTCAAGATGGATATTGATTGTTTTGTTTTATGTTTATTTATTCTCCAGTAATGCTATCAGCTTAATTCAGTCGTCTGGAGCCAGAAGGCGTTAAGTCTGAACAAATGATAGGACTTGACGCCCTTCTGGCTCCAAACAGACTTAAACACCATTTACATACTTCATTGTTTAAACATATCGGGCATAAATAATGGTTTGCTTTATAAAAAAAAGGACCAGATTTGATCGGCAACATCTGAAAAAGTGTTTAACCATCTGCAGTGAAATTTAGTCGGTAATGTAATGTTAACCTAAATTCCGTTTAAATTTCAAAAGGATCTAAGCTGTTAAAAACTACAAAGTTTTGATCATTTTCATAAGACGTAGCAATTTTCAGATGTTGCAAAGAGAGCGCGTTGCCTGAGCATATTAAAGCAAGTACTCAAATTGTCTTCAATTCTTGTTCCAAAAGGGTGCCAAATAAAATAACAAATATTGAGAGAAACCTAAAGAACATGTTAAGCATGCAAGAATGTAAGAATGGATATCATAAAATCAATGTTTGGAGTTTGTTGCTAAGTTTGAAATAGATATTTGAAGATTTGTATAGCTGCTATACAGTTGTTATTTTCCCCAGTATATTGCTCACGCCATGAGCTAAAGTAAGTAAATCACAAGTTACATTAAAAAAACCTTCTTGGAATACTTTCTTTTGCTTCTTGTACTAAGAAGATATTTTGAATGCGTATTCATAACATTTTACAAATGAAATATCCGATCTAAAATTTGTCAGTGGTGATTTCACAAAGAAATTAAAATGACTATTAAAGGTTTGTCGTGAAATGCAGGAACGATATAGGTATAGGTACTGCACGATGCTATTCAACGCACTCTCCTTGTAACATTTAGAAAATGCTACGTCTCACAAGTACATTCATAACTTTGTAGTTTCGGCTTTTAATCCTTGTGGAATTAACATGAAGTTTAGGTGATACTAATAAGACATTACCTATACGAAATTAATACGCAGTTGACATAAAACTTATACGATTGCCATCTGTAAGCTTCCCAGTTTCTAGTGATATACATTAATTGCCATATTTGTGATTTTCTTTGGATAGCTACTTTAACAGTTTAGAACCAGGCCAATTTAACACTGACTTCAATGGGGCTAAGGAGGTATTCATGCGGCCATATCTCGGGGCCCAATGAGCCAATTGCCATAAAATTTGGGCTCTGGATGTTTTTTGAGATTTTTTGAGACACCCAGTACATCAACACAAACGGTCTTCGCTCAAGTACTAACTGTACTTTACTCCACATCCCCAGAACAAACAGTAAAGCCGGTGATAGTGCATTTCAGACATTTGCACCTTGTCTTTGGAATAATATCCCCCAATCTGTCCGCCTTCTTCCATCACTAGATGCGTTTAAGAGAGCCATAAAAACTCTCCTGTTTGACCAAGAGCATTAATTTATCTGTTATGTATTTTCTATTACTTTGTAAAGCGCTCTGAAACCATTACATGTGTATAGACCGCTATATAAGTACCTGTATAGTATTGTATTGTATTGTATGGCAACATTAATATGTTTATATATTTGTATATAATTATGCTGTGGACTTGCAGTGTACTTTTAGACAGCACTCAGATTTGTATTGATGCCTAATTTTTTTCTGTGAAATAAATCTAATTTTAATTTTGAATTGCTAGCGAGGAAATCCCCCTTATGACAATCATGGCTTTGTCCAGAATTAACTTATAAGCAATACAATGAATCATGTGGTATGCATAATTTTATGAATATACTTGCCTTTGTTCCTTTTCTTTTCTTTGTCTTTTGTATAATGATCTAATTCTTGTGTGTCTTGAAGAATTAGAGTTTTGAAAAAATATTGATTGTAGATGATGTGAAGATATATTGATACCTAAATATTTTAACAACTTTGTGGGCAAAAATCAGTTTGTACAAGTTTTCGTTCAAAAAATTTACAATTTAAAAGACTTACATGATGAATTATAATTATGTTATAAGAGTTTGAAACTGAATAAATAAAAATTTTCCGGAAACTTATTACGCTTACTGTATACTAATAGGACCTATCTTAATTAATATTTGCAAAAATGAATTTTCAAACTTTCACATAGTCGACAGGTCCATATGATAGTTAAATCAATGGTAGAATCTAAAAGTGTATCAAAATTTTCCTTCAGTTTATTTTCAAATGTCAGTTGCTCCGGAGGTAAATGAACATACAAACATACGTTATACAAGTTATAAGCCATTATCAGTAAACGTAGCATTGAGAGAAACAACCCATATGGAATATAATGAATGACAAAATAATTACGGTGATCTCGTGGGAAAAAGGCTTGTATGTTGACAGGTATATGTATAATGCTTAGACCTATATTATACATTTTCCAGGAAAACTCGCAAAAAATTGTTTTGCGCAATCAATCTTGAATCGGAGCAAAAGGAATACCAGTTAGCAACTGTTCATGCTCTGTCAGATTTAAATAAAGTAGTTGAACAACCATTTCATCCCTGAACTAGGCGCACACCGCCTACCCCTCCCCTCACTCACACACCCACACACACACAAAGTTACAGATTATGAATTTCACTTCTGAATGATATTTTCCATTTTTGCCTGGAGCATGTGGAATGATGCAATGCAGTACAGGAAAATTGACCTAACAAGTTACATTTTCATAGAAGACGGGGGAAACAAATAATTTGGAACATTCAATAATTATGATCCCTTTGTTTCCTCATATTAATATGTGTGTGAGTGTGTTTCTTTAAAAAATATATCAAAGGTAGGGGCCCACACCCTAGAGCGCTGCCCTCCTATTAACAGACATGAGCATACTTACACCACACCTGTACACATGCGCCGTACATGTGCGGTGAAAATCTCGTTCTCGTTATCGTACAAAGTGTGACCAGTCGCCGGTTATAAATAATCATGATCTGATTGATACACGTCTGTAAAATTAAACAATAATATAAAATAAAACAACCAAACTCCCCTAAATTTAATTTCTACACCAAAAATAGCAACAAGTGGCGTAGAGGCATCTATCTATAATCAGGCCCGTAACTAGGATTTTTGCGGGGGGGGGGGGGTTCAACATTGGAAAAAGGGGACCTTTCTGAGGGAGCGAAGCGACCGAGTAGGGGTGGCGGGTGGGGGTCGGGGGGCGTGCACCTCGAAGCGTAGTCAGAATTATGTGACAGGGGTGGGTCAAACGTGAAGCCCAAACATATGCTACCTCTGTATAGGATTCCAAATACTGCGAGCGAGCAAAGTGATCGAGAGAAAAATAAAAATGTACTTTTAAATGGCAAAATTTTCATTAGTCACCAATAGGTGAAATGTAAAGCTTTATCTCCCCATCTTGTTGCATATACAGGAGTCATTCATATTAATAAAGTTTTTAGGAAGTGAAGCGAACGGGGGGGGGGGGGTGGCACTTTGCTGTTGTTCTTTGATAGAATGTAACCCTAATATCTGGGCGCCATGGTGATAGGGCAGTGACGTGCCCGAAATTGTCATAATATTGAATATTCATGGACCTCGCTACATGAAACTAGAGTACCTTTATATATAGAGAGTAGCGACATGGACGTCTGACTTTTCTGGACACAAAATGACGTTTGAATTCTTTCTATTGAGAACACCCAGGTGCTCATCGGAATTGAAAAGAAATGTTGCATAGCAGTGGAAACAAAATGGCGTTCAAATCATGAGTTGTCGCTACTCTCTTTATATAGGTACTCTACATGAATCTCGTTTATAAGGTGTGTGAGCGAGCGAAGCGAGCGAGGAAAAATGCACTTTACTTTGCTGTTGCTCATTTCAATATAGAAAGTGGACCTAACAAGTATTCGGGTGCCATGGCGATAGGGCAGCGGATATTGCAATAACAGCCTTATGGAAATATTCATGGACCTGGCTGCCTGCAACTATCGAAGATTTGCGAGCGAGCGAAGGAAAATGCACTTTAATTCGTTGTTGCTCATTTCAATATAGAAAGTAAGATTACCCTAATTCTGGGCGCCATGGCGATAAGGCAGTGACGTGCCCGAAAATTGTCATAACATTGGATATTACAATAACATACTATGGAAATATTCATGGTCCTCGCTGCCTAAAACCAGAGCTATCCATATCAACACGCCCTGCCTGAAATCTCGTTTCAAAGTTTTGTGAATGAGCGAAGCGAGCGACGGAAACGCAATTTTCTATCTCCCAAATGTTATTTCCAAGACACCCCAAGTGTTATATCGGGGCATCTTGTTATTTCTCATTATAGTTTCCAAGAAGTCGATGTTTTATAAAATAATCTCATGGCACTTCGGTTGAACAGGCTGGGTTAGAGGGCCTGAATGACTAGACCGGGTCCGCCAGGAGTACTACATGCAACTAACTTGAGAGCGGGAAAACACTTTTGAAAGATCAAAATGCTATTCAATTTCGTCCTATAGGCTGATAGGAATCAATAATCATCCAAATGCCAGAAGTCAAAGATAATTTAATAATTACAATGTCATTCAACAGTTTCAATGGTCAATCAACTTCAACATATCTCCATTCATTTTCGTCAGATTTCAATCGAATTCGTCCGACCTGGCAATCTGCTGCAAAATTTTAGCATCAAATCCATCTTTGGGAAGTCGATTTCAAGAAATTGTCATTCAAATTCGTCGCCTATATAGACAAGACATTACAACGAGCGGGTGACGATTTTGAATAACTCTTTGAACTCTCTCAGTCTTTGACAAAATCGATAGGAAAAATAAATTCCGAAAATGAATGGCGAAAGACGTATATTGACGAGGCCTTATTATGAAGCTGCAGGACAAAAGCAAATAAAAAAGGTGTTCAAATTGACTGGAACCCCGCTGGAAACCTATGATCTCACATTATTTTCCACTTTCCTTCCTCTCTCCCCTGTGACCTCTTGTGCGCTCTCCCCTATCTAAGCCAAAAATCACTATTGTGATGTCACTTTGGAGAATTTTTTTTCGCCTTATGATTCTTTTTTGTTGTTCAAGCAGATTTCTGATCCCCAACTTTGGGAGGGGGAGGTGTTCGAACCCTCTGACCCCCCCCCCCCCCCTCCTCGTTACAGGCCTGTCATGGATTAGCCTCTTGTCGAGGCCCTGGCGCTGTTGAAATCCTTGGCGATAAAGACCGGTCTTTCTTTTTTGCCTCCATATCGCCAAGGATTTCAACAGCGCCAGGGCCTCGACAAGAGGCTAGCCATGGATAAGTTACAAACAAATTTGAATAATTCTTTGAATGACGCTTTGAAAAAGTTGATTGCAACATGACATAACGTACAAAATTGGAAAATGAATAGTGAACAACGACATTGATTAATTATAGATTTGACAGATTAGGAAGTTACGGGAAAAAATCAAAATCAAATGTATTAAAATAGACGGAAAGACCGATATTTTATCATGTTATTTTCCCTTTCCATCATCTCTCCCCTCGCTTCTTTTTTTTTTTTTATTGATCTTTTTTTTTTTTCAAGCGGACCTCTGCTCGCCTGAACCCCCCCCCCCCGCCCCCCCCCCCCCCCCCCGCCTAGTTACGGGCCTGAAAATAGACATTTTTATTTTTTTCTATTTAGGGTTTGGGGTTCGGGTTGCATACTATAAGCTGAATGCAAATAATATGCAGATTAGCTACCTTGGCTGTATTACATTAAGCCTACCACACACAATACGATCGGCCTGGGATCTGATAGTGGAAATAAATCGCAATAATGCTTCTACGAGTGACGATCTGGTTAAATATTATTAGTGAAGCATTTTTTGAGGGAAAAACTAGCAGCTCAATTATCGCTAATCTAATGTTGCCAATCAACGTACATCAAAACCATGGACATAAATCTACGTCAACAGACAAAAATATTTCATTTTCATTATGTTACAATTCATATTCATTTATTTAAAATATGTTATAAGATAAAATACTAATTTACTTTTCCAAAATATATTTTTCTGCATCTTAACACTTATTTTTAAATTATTTTCAACACAAATTAGTAAGAAGCCTAATTTTGCGTTGCTGAAAGAAACTTGTTTACCGTTGGCAAGAACGGTACATAAGCTGACACTATTTCGACTGAAAAGTAGGTTTCTCTTGCATTTCAGAGAACGGGGTAAGATGGTGAAACAGGGGATCAAGATTTTCTGCCGAATAAAGCCAACCAAGGCAAAAACTGGGGTAAGAATCGGAGAAAATTTGTTGGCCGTAATATGGAGCTCAGATATTGGGGGCGCGCGAGCGCTTTTCTTGACCAAAGCTAGGCCGCTAGGCCGGGCGTACCTTCAAAGCTACTCTCGACAGCACTTAATTAAGGACCATGGGGTGATGGGCTTGCCGTATGCCGCGCTGAATTTCTGAAATATCTTGACATTCAGTCTTGAATTTTTATTCGAAATCTAGATGTGCTGTAAATATAATAGTGCTTGAAATTGAAGCTTCCGATGTTAGAATAATGGAGCTACTTAGTTACATTTGTAGGATAATCTTGGCCACTCAACATTCATGACATTACATTTGACTACGAGGTTATCTTCTCTTGGACTGTCTCTTGGGCTTAGCTGTATGGCTAGAGTGCCCAAGTCTGCGCAGTGCCCATGTCTGCGCACACGCGTAACTGCGCGATTCTAATAAAACAAAACACGCAACGAACACTAACTTTTCATCTTTATCATAACGATAGGTATTCATTCAAAAAACAAATCAAATAATGAAAAAAACGGTCTTATTTCAGACATTTTATTCACAAGCCTCAAAATGTTGTCTTTCACGTCAAGACTTCCGAACTGTGTGTAAAATGAATGAGTGCGCAGACATGGGCACCATTGTTTTTTCCAATGTTGAAATGACACGGCCACCGTTTCTTGTGAAAATGGCATTGTTCTTGCTTTAATTTTGATGAGATTTTTTTCAAACTTACTCTTTAGAGTATCAGGAATAAAATAAATTAAAGCTTTAGAGGAATATTAAAGAAATTCTTGTTCATTTTCAGGTCAAAACCTTAGGTGCGCAGACATAGGGCTCCCCATCATACGACTACGGTACAAGCTCCTTGGCTTATCAATCTGGTTCTTGCCTACGGAGCATGGGCGTTAATCGTTACGTAACTCTATTCATCATGGGGGGGGGGGCGACACAATAGCCGTCCCCCCCATGATGAATAGAGTAACGTAACGATTAACGCCCATGCTACGGAGCTGTACACGGGTCCTATTATCATTATGCCGCCTGTTGGAAAGTGTCAACACAAAAATACTGTGCATCATAATCACCCATTCCCTCGCACGGTGAACCTTGCAAACCACCCTCGGAATTTGCTGTGGTGGTTCTGGTCTAGTAAAAGACTAAAGTAAAGATATCAATCAATCAAATCTCAAAACTTATCGACAAAAATTCAGCAGCGGGGATAAGATTCAGGGCCCAGCCGCCATTAAATCCGCCTGAACAAGTGAATAATTAGTCAAGTTTCTTGGTTTTCATTGTTGAAATTCAGTTATTTATAACGGAATCGTTATCGATTCATGACTGAAAAAATTATGAGCAAGAAAGAGCGGGATTCGAACCTGGGACCTTAAACGCAAGTGCAGTGTAGAAAGAGAATACTCTGATAGTCTGACCAGATGCCTTTACCACTAGACCACGCGCAAATGACAGCGAATCTGATCTTGCTGCACTATATACCTCCGTTCCATACAAATCCTATCTATACCTCCGTTCTGTTTTTATTTATATCCTACATAGGATTCTTGCCAATTTGAAGATTACTGGGCATATTAGCTATAATAGCCGAATTCAGCTTACCTTCCGCATGTAGCTGTAAGATTTGTCATTATCATGACAAACAGTAACCTCTAATTCTCTCGAGCAGCCAAGCCAGCGCGGGGTCAGCACTAGTCTAGTTCTAGACGTTTTTAATTATTTTGTCCATAAAACCATGAAGCTATATGAGCTTGTGGGGAGAGTGAATCGGTGGACTTCGCACCGTTCTGCGCTGGGTGCGCACACACATACACACGGGGTTTGTATAACTCATATAGCTTCATGGTTTTAACATTATATTTTAACATTATAAATATTCAAACATACTTTAACCAATGAACATAAAGAAAATGGAAGTATTTAACTAAAATTTATCAACTCAATTCAATACAAGAACCAATCGGAAATAACTAGAATGAAGATGGGTCAATGTCTGGGGTGATTATGTAATGAGGAATGTTCAACAAAAGAACCAGATGTGAGGATGGAGGGAATGGGCACATCTGAATAGGAAAGGAATGAAGGTGACAAGAGAAGTAGGACAGTCTCTGATGAGATTCATGACAACAAAAAACCTATTGAAAGCTAACCTGAACTGAACTAAATTCCAAAACAGAAGTGGACACAAAGTCAAATACAAATGACAAAATAGGCATCCTACATAAACTTTCTCCTTCCAAAAATGGTCCTCATTTAAAAAAAATGAATAAAAATGAAATATAAGTACTACTAGATTTTGATCATGTGTAAATATATATAGATTTTAAAACTATCAAAAAAAATTATACATAGTCTTCATAAATCAAACTGCATACATAATAAAAAAAAACAATCATTTTGATTTAGCATACTATATCTTGTATTACTGAAAATTAATTCCCTCAGCATGTAAATTTAAACAAGTAATTGGATTTTCCTTTCCTCTTTCTGTTGTAAAATTGCACAATTGAAGCAATCACAATTCTAATTATGTATATTTTAATGTAACGCTGAAATCACTTTGAATTTATCTGATTATATGCTACAATGGTTAAACGTACAAACATGAAACCGAAAATACATTGCACATTACAATATTAATAAATACAAGCATTGGATATGAGCTTAGACAGATTGTATTTTAATCAGGTTTTGTTTTATCCAAATTCAGACTTTAGAAATATGCAATAAAATTGGCAATAACATATGTTTCAAACATTTTGCAAGTGAAATTTTGAAATCATAGAATGGAATTGTTAAATTTATCAATATCTATAAATATCACTTTATTTGCCCAAGATTATACAAATTTATATATTGCACATGCATATTTATTTCTTTGTAAGTATTGATTAATTTGTAACTTTATTTAAAACATTTGAAATAGAATGTATATATGCTCATATCATGTATAGATTAGACAAATAGATAAAATACACACACAAAAAAGGCACTACCTAGACTAAAATAATATCCGCATATCTAAGGAACTAATTACCCGAAAGTAATTTGTGAAACTTGAATAAATCTGTTATTATGATTAAATGATTAAAAAAAAAACCCCAAAACAATGCTTACCAGTTGTATCATAAATTCAGAACATGTAATCAAATAGAATGAAAGACTTGATGGTAATATACACTAAATATAATTTCTGTACACATTATATGAAATATTATTCTGAAAAAATATCTTTGAATAATTAAATACATTACAATCATCTAAATTACATTTCATGATTTTTATCTAAGTCCCAAGTTTGCATCATACATTTAAATGGTAAAACATTGATTTTAGTATTTGGCAAGAGTAAATAAAAACATACATGATATTATGCGACTAAGAAATGTACATTTTTGAAGGTGTATATACACATGAGAAATGTTAAACAAAGAACCAGATATGAGGATGGAGGGAATGGGCACATCTGAATAGGAAAGGAATGAAGGTGACAAGAGAAGTAGGACAGTCTCTGATGAGATTCATGACAACAAAACACCTATTGAAAGCTGACCTGAACTGAACTAAATTCCAGAACAGAAGTGTAAACAAAGTCAAATACAAATGACAAAATAGGCATCGTACACTAGCAAACTAATGCTGACTTAGTCAAGAAGTTATACATTTGATGGTTTAAGAAACAGGCACCTTGCAATCAAGTAGCTTTATTAATGTTCCTGAGAATTCTAAATTCTAAATTCTAACTTTTAGATAAATTAGTTTAAGAATAGATCCTACCACAATGGCACAAGGTTTTCACCTGTCCACGACCAATGCAGAACTGGAGGAACTGTACTACTGGTGTAGAACTACAGCTGTGTGCGTGGGTGCTGTGTATGACAAATAGACTCTAGTAACAAAAAAAAAAGAGAAGATTTTTGTCAATCTTGGAAACAGTTATCTTTTTATCTTTGGATATCAAAAGACAATACTCCATATCACCTTTATGACATTTCTCTCACTATCCTACTAGGCATTAACCCCATGTTATCTTCCCAAATGAGAGTCATAATAATGTTTTATTACAACCACCAACACCAACTTCAAGCCACCAGCACTTCATTATAGACATGTACCTCGCTGATCATCGACCTTGTGACATAGAGAATCACCTACATGTAGGAGTCATTTGGGTGTGAAACAGACCCATATGAAAGACAACAACAACATATCTTTGTGGGGAATCCATTTTTCCCCAAGCTTCTGTAATATGTAGCATGTTTTGCTGATGAATGTGGGAGCTCATTTTGAGTGACTTAGCCAAGTAAGCCACATGAGAAGACCATCAAAGAGGTATAAAACCTTTAATATTATTTCCATATGTTTATTGTTATGCCTCCGCCCACCGAAGGTGGGTGCCGGAGGCATTATGTTTTCGGGTTGTCCGTGCGTCCATCCGTGCGTCCGTCCGTCCCACTTCTCATTACCGCGATATCTGAAGAATCATTTGAGGTAGGAACCTCAAACTTGGTACTAGTATGTATCCCCATACGAAGATGAACTGATTAGATTTTGGGGTAAGTAGGTCAAAGGTCACAGAGGTCAATTTACATGAAATTACATGAAATTCTTGGTTTTTAGCACTGTTACCGCGATTTTTGAAGAACTATTTGAGGTGAGAACTTAAAACTTGATATGTATCCCCATAGAAAGATGAACTGATTAGATTTTGGGGAAGTAGGTCAAAGGTCAGAGGTCACAGAGGTCAATTTACATGAAATTACATGAAATTACTGGTTTTTAGCCTCGTTACTGCGATATCTCAAGAACTGTTTGAGGTAAGAACTTCAAGCATGGTACTAGTATGTATCCCCATACGAAGATGAACTGATTAGATTTTGGGGTAAGTAGGTCAGAGGTCACAGAGGTCAATTTACATGAAATTACATGAAATTCTTGGTTTTTAGCACCGTTACCGCAATATCTCAAGAACTATCTGAGGTGAGAACTTCAAACTTGGTACCAGTATGCATCCCCATAGAAAGATGAACTGATTAGATTTTGGGGTAAGTAGGTCAAAGGTCAGAGGTCACAGAGGTCAATTTACATGAAATTACATGAAATTACTGGTTTTTAGCCTCGTTATCAAATATTTCTAGAACAGTTGAGCCATCAACTGAATTTAGGCGGAGGCATATAGGAGACGCAGTCGCATTCATCTTGTTTTTCTTTAATATTTTTTGCTCCAAACTTTCACTTTTGACCCCCTATATTTAAAGATGTTATATTTTACATGTTACATCTATATATTTGATTTGTATATTCCGTGTTATGATGAAATATACCTGGTCTTTCCTCCAGCTCTTTGAGGTCGATGAAGATGACAATGGGGAGGCAACAAAACTCGCTTTTGTGGTTCCCAGAGACCAGGCTTCAGGATTTATCAACAATAAGAAAGAGGAGTACGCTTTCCGGTTTGAAAGGATCTTTGAGCAGAAGACGAAACAGGATGAGATCTTTGAATATGTAGCAAGGGATGTCGTAGACAAGTAAGTTACATTCCAATCAGGATCTTTTAGTGAAATCAGATTCTTCAAAGATTCCAATTCTGAAATGTGAAGACTTCCTGTTTAAAAAATTACATTTTTGTGTTTTTATGAAGGTACAAAAAACAAAAACTTAAAAGTATAAAACCAGTTCCCTCTTCTTTTTGTATAATCACTGCATATTCTATGGACCTCTGTCATAAACCTTTCACAGAAATGTGAGTTTTCACTTGTAAATATCATTCAGTAAGTTCCATCCTATCGCTCTGCTTTTTTTTTTTACATGACATATCCCTAAATATAATTAATTCTTTGTATTCTTCATATTAACTAAACCTTTATGTGTCTCCATCTTTCGTTCCTTAACAGTGCCCTAATGGGATACAATGGAACTATATTTGCATATGGTCAAGTGAGTACAATTACAATTCCTTCTCTCAGTTTCTTTATGTTTACTATGCAAAGAAAATTTTTCAGTTAATATTCATACTGTAGCTGGGTTTTATTTGTTTTTCTAAGATTTTGCATCCTTTTTTTTCAATGTTACTGTGCCCCTTACTTTGTCAATTAATAAGTACCTTTGTCAAAGGACATGAAATGAATTTCTTAATTTATATGAATATAAATTCAAGTAGTTGCCATTTTATAAATTTTATCAGGTCTTAATTCAACAACCAGTAAAAGAACTGCTCTGTGCTTTTTTGTGAAACAATTTTATATCTTGTTATGCCCCGTTTTTGTCCTCAGCCATCACTCATGTTGTATGAATTAGAATTGGTTGAGCTTCATTATTAGGCGTATGGAAAATTTAAGCGTAAAAGACAGGTTACATATATTTCTGAACCAATGATTATTTGTTCAGCATGTTAAAAGTAATCTTTTGCTGCCTTTTTCCCCATCATAATATATTTGTAGACTGGAAGCGGTAAGACATTCACCATAACTGGAGGTGCAGAGCGCTTTGTTGACAGAGGAATCATACCTCGTACACTCTCCTACCTGTTTGAGCAATACGCACAGGTAAGACAAACATTTTGTTTCTTTAGCTTAAAAAAAGACATTGCACAATTCATTTTTGAGTGTATTTCAAATAAGGGTATATAGAGGCTTAGTAGTGTAACTCTTTAGTACCGTTATGTTATGCAAAGGAAATGTAACATGAAGACCTGGGTGTAGAATAAAAGACAAGATTATAATATCAGCTCAGTGTTGCGAATAGCAAGGAGGCCTTAATTTGATTTGTAAATTTAAAGCATAAGTTATTTTCTATTTAATTTCTATTGTTTACTTCTTTTTTGTTATCT